>OVAQ01001384.1:0-18345 GCA_900406345.1 Erysimum cheiri
TGTGAGAGATGTCGATGTAAAACCACATCGGAGGTGTTTTCTGACAGCCTTAGTGGATGTTGAGAGGACAGTCTCTCCCCAGACGTAGCAGTTGCGGCCGTGAACTGGGTTACCAAAGCTTGTGTTGTTATTGTGTTATTGTTGTTTCGTGAATCATGATAGGGGCGAGAGAGAAACGAAGGAGCTCATTTTTTATCTACAAATGGTATCAGAGCCTCAGGTTCTGAGGAAAGCTTTGAGCTTTGTGATGGGAAGTTAGATCTGAGGAAAGCTTTGGTCTTTTTGAAGGAAAAGCAAGAAAGCTTCAACCTTTGTTGAAGAAACTTATTGTTGGTGAAGAAAGACTCAAGATTTATCAAAAAGCTTCAAGCTTTACAAAGAAAGGTGCAGTTTTTACAAAGAAAGGAGAAACTTTGCAGGAAATCTCCAAGTTTTGGTAAGAAAGTCGACGCCTTTATCAAAGTTTAGGCTCAGGGATTCACGACAACTATAACCGGTTGTCACAGGCTGAATGAAGAAGAGGATGGTGATGGTTAAATGTTGAAGTCACCAGAAAAGGAAGAAGAAGGATTTTGGGTGCTCTTGTTAAAAGGCACCGAAGTTGGAGAAAGACAGATTTGGGAACGTTTGAATCGGTTGAAGCAATTTCTTGGTTTGTGAAATTGGAAGCTTCTAAGTTAAGATTCTCCAGCGTTTAAAAGAATCTGTTGGTGTAAGAAAGGATTGGATCCAGAGGCTATAGTTTGTGGCAAGCATCATATCAAACTAGGTTCTTCAAAGTTTGATTTTTTTCTTGTAACTGATTATGAGACTGTTTTGTGTTGGGGAAGATATCGCAAAATGGGTTATCTTCCTGGTTCAAATCTGAAGGTCATATTTTGTCAAGTTTCCGCTGCAATTTTGTGATGGTCTTGTTGGTGTTTTGTGGTCACATGGGAACTGCAATTCTCAAAAGGATAAAACCTTGGTGGTACACAACAAAAGTCTGTATGCACGTTTGTTTTCTCCATAAGATTTTGGACAAGATTCAGAGCTGGTTTCAGGTTATGTTCTTCGTTCAGTATGGTTGAAAAGAGGTCGTGCTGCGGTAGTGTTCAGGGATGATTACAAAAGTCAGTTGTTAGAATAGAGTGCTTGGAGACTAAGGGATGCCTTGGTAGTTCAACTTCTATGTGTGTTAATGGCTGGCTTGAGTTAATGATAAAGGTTTTGTGGGTTTATGAGAAGAAGACTGCAGAGAAAATGTGAAACAAGATGAGTAATTCTGGTTGTTTCAGATCATGTTGGATTTTCTGAAATTTCAGGTTTTATGGAGAAGATTTGAGGAAGCCACAGGAAGGATAAGTCTCAGGTTTAATAGTTGGGTTTATGAAAGGTTAAGATGCTCGCATGTCTGATGATCGAGGTCTCCATAGACAGATCATTCGAAGACAAGAAGCCGCATGTGAAAACCCAAAGAAATGAGTCTTTTCATGATATTTGTTGTTGGATGCACTGATGGTGTTTCATGTGCTAAATCATATAGTTATGTGATAAAACAACAAATGTGATACTTTCCGGTGATGTAGTCAGGCCAAGACTCTTTATGGAAGGTTCAAGAGTCATCAAAGTCACAAGAAAACAAGATTGAGAGACACCTCAAAGGAGAAGCTGTTGGAGAAACACAAAAGGGCTGTGTGGTCATCATCGCAGTGATTTTGTTGTAACAGGTGCTGCTTGTGTGTGAGGTGTCAGAGACAACTGTAAATGACTCAAGTTAGAGTTACAGTTATTTCAACTCTGAAGTTTCAAGAAGTGATTTAAGGATGAACTCTGCAAAGGACTGATGAGAAATCAGTGTCTTAGTTGCTACAGGGAAGATCAAAATGTTTTCTTGGTGGTAACAAGGGGTAAGAAGCTACGGTAAAGAAGTGTGGTTCAGCTTGTTATAGACAAGGTCAGACATAAAAATCTCCGGATCTGTTTGATCTCAGGGTATTGCGTCAGATGCCTCAGAGAGTTTTATTGGTTCATAGTGTGAAACTGTTTAAAATCTCGGTAATGAGTGAAAGGAAGCAAGGGTGAAATTACATAAGGTTATGGAGATAAGTTTGATGAAGACTTCAAGTCAGTCTATGAGTAGAAGCAAAAATCTGGTGGTGGAAGCAGATTTGAAAATACTTCAAAGTAGCAAAGGTTCTTGGTGGTTCTCTTAGAAGAAAGAGATGGATTAGTGTGTGTATAATGAGCTGGAAATCTATGTCAAGCGATTTGGCATATAGCTCATGGTCCTAAACCACACTAAGGTTGTCATCTACACAAGTCAAAAGGATTGTTAAAGTTAGAGTGAATAATTGTTTAACTCAAAGAGGTGGAGATGTGCTTATAAGAGACATTGAAGCAGTCTAAATGGGTCAGATTCTAGGTGGAGCTATTGCTGGTTCAGGAAGAGTAAGGTTCTGGTTCCAGGTGGAGTTGTGCATTTAGATGATGTCTTGGGTATTTCAGATGGTTGTGTGATCTGATTTATGTTGTTTGGCTAAGCTTCAAAAGGGAGATGTGTTTGGAGACATCATTCACTGGTTCATATGACTCTCATGACTGGAAAATGTGTATTGATGACATGAAGTCCAAGAACGACATGTTGCTGGGTGTAAGATCAGTAAGAGTTGCTGAATCTTCAAGCTTGGATGAAGAGGGTGAAGTAGTTAAGTTGACTAAGTAAAAGGTTAAGCTAATGGAGAAACTTGAAAGAGGCTTTGAGTTGCTGCTCATATTGTCAAGTTGGCAAGGATCTTCATCAAGCTAATATAAGCAACAAGGGAAAGATTCTAGAAAGGAATACAAATGCAGAGAATTTTCAAATGCAGTGGAGTTTTGCATTGGAAATACAACTGGTGAATTATTTGTTGTGGAGGTCTGCATAAAACGAATGTTGAAGAAAGCTTCTCAAGAAGAGCAATTGCAAGGTAAACAAGAGAAGTTCAACATATTCTAGAATCAAAAATGCATCCAAGAAAGGATGTGAATGCAAGGTTTAACAACCTGCATTGTTATTGAGGAACAAGTAATGTATCCTTGGCATCACAAGAAGAGAATATGGGAGATATTCTCAGGAGTCTGGATTTAAAGAAGCTCACGTGAGGGATTATCTAATGTTTACAAGATAGTGGTGAATCAGAATGAATTTTCTGATGGTGAAGTCCAAGATGGTTGTGATGTGGACACCAATTGGTTTGGTGGGTTCTTAATACAGGTAAACGTATTTAGAATATTTTACAGATGGAGAATTGCTATCACAAGCTCGAGTAGTGATACAATTGAGTTGTAAAAGGGGGAAGTCTCAGGTGTCATGGTTCTACTATTGACAAGAGACTGGTTTCTGAATTTTGCAAGCGGTGGAGTTTTGCAAGTATCAGGGTCTGTTTAAGCGTAAGATCTGAGTGGAAGGTTTTGTGTTGAAAGTCTTCCTAACGGAACTAGTTTGGAGGCGTGTTCTATCAGTGATGATGGCGATACAGAAAGCAGCAAGTTCAATCTCAGGTTTTCTAATTGCATTGGTTCTTTGAGTATGCTAGATGAGATTGTGTTGTTGGTTGAATCAGGGAGTGTTTCAGGTTGAAGCATGTATGGTTCAAAGTTCTACTGCATATGATTCAGGAGGAATTTGATTCTAAGATCAGTGCACATGATAGGAATCAAAAGGATATCAAAGTGAATTAAGGTGCAGAAGAAAAATTGATTATTTCGATCACTGTGACAGGTTCATGGTTTTAACAGGAGTCATGGAGGAAGCTGTGTGATTGATGAGTTCATAAACAATTTTGTGTATGGTGTTTCATGTTGGTTGAGTTGGGTACTGGTATGCAGGAGAATCAAGGCAACTTCAAGGCGTGAAGCAACAGTGATTCTGGTTTTGCATCGATCGTAAAAGGAAATTGCTGGAGTTTTGGACACACTGCAGGTGTTCATTACAGAGCAGAGTTTAGTGATCATGAGTGCAAAGGTATCCAAGCTTCTAGTTGAGCTAGAGGTGGAATTGACTAGGTCCAAGGTGGAGATTGTAAGTTGTGGGCCTCGTTCAATTGACTAAGGCCCAAGGTGGAGATTGTAAGTTGTGGACCTCGTTCAATTGACTATGACCCACAACTTACAGTTTGTTTTAGGCTTTAGCTTCTGCACGAACAGTGGCTTTGTTGGCAATGAGCTGCTCATAGAGATCTCTGATCTTCAATCCAACAATGGTTTGGAAAAGACCAGCCCCGTTGTTGCTACCCGAGAAATCAGCATGTTTGAGGATTTGTTGAGTGACTTCGCCGTAGAATTTGGTCGATAGGTTGCTTAGATGACTCTCCACGTAAATCAGCTCGTCCAGTCTATCGAATTGCCCGTCCATTTCTTATATTTTGCTTATATATTTCTTATATTTTGCTTATATTTTTCTTATATCATGCTTATGTTTTGTCTATTTTTTCCAAATTATTTGTTTCTTTCATTTTTCAGTAGTTTTAACATATTAATATAGTTTATTGTAACAATGAACATTTAAAATATTAAAAGCGAAATTAGCATTAGTAGAAATGAAAATTTTAATATTTTGTAATATTTAAATTATAAATAAATTGGAAATTGTTTTCTATGAATATGTGAGAATGAGTTTACAGGTACATTTCCTTGATTCTTATGCTAAAATAGTTAACAACATCTCTTACTTGCCCTCCAAAAAGAATGTTTCGAAAAAATTCTGAGAGCTTACCCTGATTACAAATCTCTCTTGAATATGAAAATTAACTGAATTTTTTTAACTAATTAAGTAATTGACTTTCTTTGTCGCTTGTTAAGATGATCAGTCTCAGTATCGACTCTCTAGCACCCGGAAATTATCTCCTCATAAAGTCGATCAAAAAGCTACCCGAAGTATAGATTTGTATCTATTGAACATTAATATTTCCGGCGAAATTATGACAGAAAGTCAGCTATTAGAAACAAATATACTCTCCACATTAGACAACAAATCATAGATGATGTCACTCTATTGCCTAGTGGCAGTAAGCATTTTTATCTTAAAAACAATTTATTTTTATTTTTATTCTAATATCTACTATATAATTAAATATTTTTTTAAAACAACAAATATATCTTCAATGTTATCAAATTTGAATTACGACATTGTTTGATAATCCGTGCAATGGTAAATTGAAGTTTTCTAATGCGATTTTATAAGGTTTTGTAATATATAAATCAAACTAACAATTTTGTAACAAATTTTTCTATATGTGTTTTTTGCATTACAATTTATGGCAAATAATCTAAACTCTTATTTAATAACTTGCTGATTCTCAACGGTTAGTTTTTCTATCCTTTTGTTTTATTTATTTATTTTGTTTTTGCCTTACCCTACATTCTTTTAAGCTGGTTATTTGTTTGTAAATGTGATAGTGATAGGTTAGGGAAGAGAACCAAGTATGATGCTATTGAGATCTCGAATAGCAAAAAGAGTACATTAGGATTAGCAAGAGGATCCGGAACTAATTTTAATTTTTAACATCTTCTTCCTTATTTGTTCCTATTTTTTTCCAACTTTTTCGTTTCTTTCATTTTTCAATAGTTTTAACGTATTAATATAGTTTATTGTAACAATGTTTATTAATAAATTAACAGAGAAATTTTTTTGAGTGATATGAGTTGGGACAGTTATATGAGCTGCTAGGTGAGAAAGAGGGTTTATCGACATGGGTAATAACATCAACAACCAAAGTTGCAGATGCTCTTGTGCATTAAAGATACATAACTACATAAGGCATCGTATTGTAGTGTTGAAGAAACAGAAGAAGAGATGCACAATCGCAAAAAAATACACCACCAGCAAAAAAAATATAGCGATTTCAAACGGTATAAAACGATTTGTATGATTATTGTCAAATGTTAGTAAAACAATTTAGTATTACCGTAATTTGAAATATATTTTTTTTCTATAGGAAAAAGTTATTCATTTTACATTGTTTTAATTCTTGAAGATTTACTATTCACAAAATGGTATTACGTACCACTTTTTGATACTTGTTCATGATATGTTTTGGTCTATTTAAACTTGTCCATCAAAGCTTTTAATCAAAAGTCAAAACCTAACACTAACACCTAACCATCTCGATTTATATTTTTTTAAAAATTTTCTTATGAGTTAAAGAAAGACTCGAAGGACGTACGTAGACCTAATAAATGTCAAGTCATTTATTAAGATTACAGTGAGTGTCTGTTGTCGAGGACAAATGCAAAAAACGTTTGAGCAAATTTGAACTACATAAAATGAGGCCAGTCCACTCATTGAATTGGAATCGTTAATGTAACATTCATTGCACAAACTTTTTTTGGGTGAATAAATTTTACATTCATACAAAAAAAAAAAAATTGGAATCGTTATGGCAACACATTCATCAATTTCGCAACCGCGGCTTCCCCTCGCCGGAAGAGTCGCCATTGTCACCGGCTCGTCTAGTGGAATTGGGCGAGCCATTGCGGTCCACCTAGCCGAACTCGGTGCGAGGATTGTTATCAACTACATCACCTCTAAAGCCGCAGACGCCGAGTCTGTCGTGTCGGAGATCAACGATTTACCGGCTAGGGAGGAAATCACTGGAAAGGGACCAAAAGCAATTATGGTTCAGGCTGATGTTTCTGAGCCAAGCCAGGTGAAATCTCTGTTCGATGCGGCTGAGAGTGCTTTCGAAGCTCCGGTTCACATTCTGGTTAACTCCGCTGGTATCCAAGATCCCAAATACCCTAGCATCGCAGACACATCAGTCGAAGATTTCGATCGCATTTTCAGGTATTGTCAAAGTTGTATTCAAAATGTGACATGTTCTGTGAGATTTGTATGGACATGTCTTTAATCTCCAATAATTATATCTGTTTTGTTTCTTATGGATTCTTCTTCTAGTGTCAATACAAAAGGAGCTTTCTTGTGCAGCAAGGAAGCTGCCAATAGGCTAAAACAAGGAGGTGGTGGTCGGATCATACTCGTGACATCTTCCAAGACCAGATCCTTATGTCAGGGCTATGGTGCCTATGCAGCATCAAAGGCAGCTGTGGAAACTATGGTCAAGATTCTTGCAAAAGAGCTCAAAGGTACTGGAATCACTGCAAATTGTGTTGCTCCTGGACCCATCGCCACTGAGATGTTTTTTGACGGAAAGACTTCGGAGATGGTGGAGAAGATAGCCGCAAAGTCTCCCTTTGGGCGGGTCGGTGAAACCGAAGACGTAGTGCCTCTTGTTGGATTCTTGGCTGGTGATGGTGGTCAATGGGTCAATGGTCAAATCATTCCGGTTAACGGTGGATATGTGTAAAAGGTCTGGTCTTGAGAGGAGTCTCTTGAGAGACGCTATTCTTCTTATAAAATAAAAGCTTCCAAATTTCAAACGCTGAATTTGATCCAATGAAACGAAACATCAAATAATCGATGAACCAGTCAAATACAACAAATCATTATCTCAAACTGCCATGAGAAACACCAAAGAACCAGACCCTAACCATCAAACCATAACTATAATCATAATGCCTTGAAACATCATTGGCTATTTGTTCGATCGTGGCCACTTTGGTTAAAGCTTGTTTAACGTCAGATGGGTATGGTCCAAGAGCACGACTTGCTTCTTTATGAATGTAGGACCAATCGATATCAACTTGCTTCTTTCGAATTTATTATCAATAAATATATCGATTGCTTTGCTTTTGAACTCTTTTAAAAGATGACTGAGAAAGCCTCTTCGGACATCTGCACCGTGGAAGCTAGGAAAGACATCATATTTGTAGTTGAGATGCAAAGATGAAGTAGTTAAAGCAAAAGCAGAATAATCCGTTATTGCTACTATAGCCCATGATAGCATTGTACCCAAAAGCACGAGAAAGACTCTTTCTATAATGGATTTACCTTGTTTTGTTTAAATAAATTATTTTATTATCGTATTGTAAAAATCTCGGATCGCTAAAATCGATACGTGTCACGGTCGTATGAATTACTAACTTCGAAAACCCAATTTAAAAACCAAACAAATTTACAGAATATTAATAAAACATAAAAACAAAGAATTTCTATTTTTCTCTTTATCTTATAAGAAAATAAGTGGTGCTTAATAACTTATTTCATGATTACTGGTTCAATATTTATTTTTTTACAAATTAAAATTGTTTTTACGTATGCAAAAATTAACTATTGAAAAAGTAAAAATATAATTGTTTACAATTCAAAATATGTTACTTCTTCTCGATAACATTCAAAATGTTTCACTACTTTCTTATAAATTTTAAAAATTTTTTAATATTATTGCATATCGTATCAAATAATATTTAAAATTTATTGAAGTTTATTGAAAAAATATATATATATATATATATGGTGTATCAACACTCTTTGAAACCTTTGGGTGAATTAGCAAAGTAATGTATTTATGAGGTAGAATTAATATATTACATAAAATATTAAAATTCAACAAATAACATCATTTGGTACCTCGTCAAAAAGACCAAATTGTCCTCCAAATTTGGTGGAGAAGTGTTGGTGAACGGCGGTGGTCCGGAGGTCCGGCGGCAACGGTGGTGCGACGGTCGGCAGCAGAGTTCTGGCAGTCGACGGCGGTGGTCCGGTATAGAAGTGTTCTATTCTATATGGAAAAATGACAATATAGGAACTAATGCATAAATATTACCATGTTTTTTGTGATATTATTTAATTTTAGTGTTTTTTTATAGGTTATTTCAGCCAATTTCTCTATTACTTTTCAAAAATACCTCATACCAAAAATATTTTTCATCTCTTAAAACATTATTTCCAAAAATACATTTTGATATATGTTTATGGCATCGGATACTATGGCTGGATTTTTAATTCATCTCTATAAAATCGTGTATAACAATAAGAAATAAATTTTATAATAATCTTTATAAAACATTTTTAAAATTTTGTAAATACATATAACTAAAAATGAACACCACTTAAGAGTTTATATAAAAATAACTACAATAAAATGAGCATTTTTAAAATTTTCTCAAAACTTTTCTAATTTCTACAGTACTATGATTTGCTTAAACTACTACTTCAGAGTTTATTAATCTCGTTTTTATTTTTTTTAACTAGAAAAAAGTTATATTATTTTGAATTTGAACCATGGTGATCGGTTCGACCGAATGAGTAACCGAATTTAGAAGACAAAAACCAAAATTGACCAAAAATTTAAGATTTCGGCTAATGACTTAAAAAAAAAAAAAAAAAAAAAAACCCAAAATCCAAAAAAAAAANAAATCCAAAAAAAAAACACACACAAGCCATTTAAAAATCACTTTTTTACCTCTGAAGCTAAAACCACAACATCGGAGATATCAATCCAACGAAAACGTTTCATCTTCTTGCGATTTCTCTTCCTCTGTTTAAAACCCTTTTCGATTCATCCTTTTCTCGGTATGTTTTCTTATTAAAGTTTTCTCCTTTCTCAGTTTCAATTCGCTTCTAGATCTCTTAATTTTTTTATTGATCTTAGGTGTGTTTCAATTGAATTACTCCAGTTTTATGATTTTGAATTTGATTTCTTAATTGTGTGTTTCTATTGAATTGCTCTATGATTCATATTGGTATAGTGATTATAGAGTTGATTTAAGATTTTCCCTAAAATCCGTGGTAAAAAGTTTCGAAATTTATTATGAATTGCGTTGCAAAAAATCCTCTTTTTTGTTGATTACTATTGAACAATTACTATGATTATGTAAAGTTGAATCCTTTTTTACTGAAACAAGCAATTCTTAAGGTTTCTGTCACTGGTCTATGTTTATGTGTAAGATCCTTGTACTTTGGTGTGTTTTTGTTTGGCATCTTTAAGAGATCATGAAACTTGTGTTCAGCTGTGTAGCCTTGACTTGCAAAGTAATAGTAGCAAGTTTAGAATATTGAAATTGTATCTAGGTTTTGTAGGGCATTAGATTTAGCTGTTCTTCTCGCATGTGAACTTCGAGTTAAGACTGTTAGGTCTATGTTTGGTGTGTAAGAACTTCAGCTGTGAAACTTTGACTTGCAAAGTAATAGTATTAGTATGCTCTGAGACTGGCTATGATGTTGAGTTGGTGCTAGAAGCAAGCTTATTGAGAATTGTTAAAGCATTTGTTTGTTGCCTGGTTTGAGGCAAACTGCAACCATATTTTACTCGTGTTTTTTCGAGAATATATCAGCCAATGTGTTCAGTTTTTCTAGGACTCCTTTATTGCTGTTGTTGTATGCTTGGGAATCTTCTTTGCAATTCAAAATTGTTGTGAATAATTTTTAAGTGTAAGATCCTTGTATTTTGGTTCGTGTTTTTGTTTGGCATCTTTGAGAGATCGTAAATATTGTGTTTTGTAAGCATTAGATTAGGTCTATGGTTTTTGTAACAACTTCTGCTGTGAAAAGTAATAGTATCAGTATCCTCTGGTTATGATGAAAAGTTGGAACAAGCTTATTGAGCATTGTTAAAGCATATGTTTGTTGCCTGATCAGGAAAACTGCCAACTTATTGCTATTTAAAAGTGATTTTGGTGTAAGCATCACCACTGGGGGACCTTTTAAATATGAGCTGCAGGGTGATCCGTGTATTTGATAATACGGATTGATCAGTACTTTAGTTTGATTCAATCAGCGTGCTTCTGATGCTTACATGTTTGTCTGGCAGGTTTACCAGTTGGACTCAGATAGCAGCTTATATTTGTACCCGATAATTTGGAACAAATATGGATGACTGGGGTAAGACTATGCTTTAACTGTCCTTTCATAATATCTCTATGTGTGTCTGAATATAGTTTCCTTAGTTGTTTATAGTTTTGGTTGGATATGGAAGCAATTTTTGGATTATTTGCTTATATGAATCGCTTTCATGTGGAATTGTGGATAGTCTATTGGAGCCTGTTTCTTATAGTTTTTCGTTTTCTGAATTTAGAGGACGAGCAAATTGCACCACTTCCAGCAAAAGTTGAACTTAAAAGTAACTGGGATGATGAAGATGTGGATGAGAATGAAATTAAGGATTCATGGGAAGATGATGATGAACCTGCTCTGGTATAGCTTTGTTTTTGACTCTCTGAGATCTTTCTTTATTGGCTACTGCGCATCATTTAATCTCAACTTCATTTTGATCTCTGTTTTGTTTTGGTTCTTATAAGTTTTGAAACATGGTTTTGTTTTTGTGTAGCCGCCTGTTGTAAAGCCTGCGCCCGAGAAGTCTCAAGAAAAGGCTCCTAAGAAAGCTGTTGAAAAGAAGGGTAAAGCAGTCGAAGTTCAAAAACAAGCACCAAAAGAAGAACCTCTAGATCCTATAGCGGAGAAACTTCGCCAACAGAGGTACAGTTTATAAATACTACTCTTTCCCACACAATGCTTCGCTTTAATCTTTTGTACTCTGTCTGTGTTGTGAGAAAATTATATGGTTTATGAGAAAGAGAATTAACCGGTGGCTATGAAGCTCTGTGTGTTCTTATTTGTTATGTTGTTTCTTTTACAGGCTTGTTGAGGAAGCTGATTACCGATCAACTGCAGAACTCTTTGGAGTGAAGGATGAAGAAAAAAACCTTGATACGTTTATTCCCAAGTCCGAAAGCGATTTTTTGGAATATGCTGAAATGATTTCTCATAGGATTAAACCATATGAGGTATGTTGTATTCTGTCTTATGCCTTAATCCTCTTATGCTATAACAAATTCTCATGGCATGTGAAAAATCATATTTTTTGGTTTCTGTTTGCAGAAAAGTTATCACTATATTGCGCTACTCAAAACAGTCATGAGACTTTCACTGACCAACATGAAAGCAGCCGATGTTAAAGATGTTGCTTCGTCCATTACAGCGATAGCAAATGAAAAACTAAAGGCGGAGAAAGAAGCTGCCGCGGGCAAAAAGAAGACAGGTATGCACACTCACAATCAGTTTCCAAATTTTCTCCCGAGTTTTGTCTAGTTTCATTCACGCCTCTGCCTACAGTGGTTTATCTTTGGCTTATTCGTTATTCTGAATCCATTTTCGTGACCATGAAAATGGTTTTGCATTGGTTCATCAGGTGGAAAGAAGAAACAACTTATTGTAGATAAGCCTGATGATGATCTAGTAGCTGGTCCGTATGATGCCATGGACGATTTCGACTTCATGTAGATTAAAGAGCTTTTTGAGCAAATGCAATTTGGAATTGTCCAGTGTCTATTTCATTATTCATCACTCAGAAGAGCAAAGTTTCTTAATTGTGGTTCATCATTTATCTCTCAATAGAGCAAAGTTTTTTTTTATTTTTGTGGTAATATATGGTTTGGGGCAAGGAGAACTATTGTTTGGTTTGGTCTGGAGATTCTCTAGAGAGTCATGTTTTTGGTTCTTTTTATTGGTTGCTTAAAATGTCCGTATAAATTTATAATTGACATTTATTTGAAGATCCATGGATAATGCTTTACAGGTTGTCCAATCTTTTTTTGTTTGCTGTTTACATGTAGGTTTTGGAAAATGAGAACATATTGGTTTGTTGCTAATGGTGGTTGTAAAACCCATTGTTGTAGTACATACCAACCTATATTTAAGACCAGTTTAATGAATTCTCAATTAATAACAAAATATATCCCAAAAAAAAAAAGAACTATAAGTATTACTCAGATTAAAATCTCATAGAATGTCATATAACAAGCTCTTATATAATCTTAATTAAAATGTAGAATGGCTTCGTTTAGTATGAAAGACATTGGTGTAATTTGATATAAGTATTACTCAGATTAAAATCTCATAGAAATGATAGAATGTATGAGTTCTTTTTATAATTTTATAAAAATCCATATGTAAATTACACAACAATATTTTTAATGCATGTTTTAGAACTTTCGTGTGTCAACTTATATTGATTTTTGAATATCTTTTAACAAAAAAAAAAAAAAAAAAAAAACTTATATTGATTTAGATATAAGCATCACCACTGAGAAAACTTTCTAGATAAGAGTGATCCGTGTGTTACCCTAAATTATAATTTGGCTATTTCCTAATATTACCCTAAACTATGTGGATTGATTAGTACTTATAGGCTAATATACATCCAATAAAATCTGGACAATTCACGTAGTAAAAAAAAAAAAGGAAACACAAGCTCAAGTTCAAGTCTAACTAGGATTTACATTTTCTTATTGCAATAGGATTCCAAATTCTATTCTATTTTAATTTGTATATATATGGTTGAAGCTAACGTTTGTGACTTCATTCAAGAATTTAGAGAGCTTTTGCGTTTATCAGTTTAACCTAAAGAAAGAGAACTTAGCAGCTTATATTATTACTACCGAATAATTCGCAGCAAGTATGGATAATTGGGGTAAGATTATACTGTCTCCTCTCTTATATTCTCTCTTTGTGTCTCTTACAAGTTTCTAATAGATTTTTCTTTTTTCTGATTTCAAGAAGACGAGCAAATTGCACCACTTTCAACAAAAATTGAACTTAAAAGTAACTGGGATGATGAATATGTGGATGAGAATGAAATTAAGGACTCATGGGAGGATGATGATGAACCTACTCTGGTATAGATTAGCTTTCACTCTCTAGAAACTCTTTCTATTTTGGCTTAATGTGGTTGAAGTTTTGAAACATGAATATTTGTTTTTATGTGTAGCCGCCTGTCGTAGAGCCTGTTACCAAGAAGTCTCTTGAGAAAGCTTCCACAGAAACAACTTCCAAAACTGTTGAAAGAAACTATAAAGCACCAGAAGCAATTTCTGAACTCTATGGAGTAAAGGGTCAAGAAAAAAACCTTGACATGCTGCTTCCAAAGTCCGAAAAGGATTTTTTGGAATATGCTAAATTTATTTCTCAAGGCCTTAAACCATTCGAGGTATATGTTTGTTTATATTCTTTCTTCTCTTTGGCTATGCTTATGACATGTTAATTAACAATAATCTTTTTTTGGTTTCAGAAAAGTTATCAATATATTACACTACTCAAAACAGTCATGAGACTTTCAATGACCAACATGAAAGCATCAGATGTTAAAGATGTTGCTTCGTCCATTACAGCCATAGCTAATGAAAAACTTAAGGCAGAGAAACAAGCTGTTGCGGGCAAAAAGAAGATAGGTATATGTAGATTCGTTATAGTTTTGTAGATTTGTTATTTTGAAAACGTAAGCGTGTATATATGTTGTGACCATATATGGTTTTTTTGCATTGATTCATCAGGTGGGAAGAAGAAACAACTTATTGTAGATAAGGCCGATGACGATCTAGTTGCTGGTCCTTATGATGCCATGGACGATTACGTCTACATGTAGATTGAGCATATGGAATTTGGATTCTTTCTTGTGTCTATGTTCATCATTATAATTCAGAAGAGCAAGGAGAAGCAAAGTTTTTGTTTTTATTTTTATGGAAAATATAGTTGTTTAGTTTGGTCAGAAAATTCTTTGGAGAGTTATCTTATTATTATATTAAAGCTTGAATATTTTCTTGGGAATCGGTGTCAAAATTTTAATTAAAGAATTGAGATATGTGACAGTTAATCAATAAGATGTCGACACATATTTTTAACTTGTTTTTCTTTAACTAAATAAATAATGTAACAAAAAAATATATTTACATATACTACTTTACGTGTGTATATGTAACAAACTGTTAAAGTTTTTTTTTTTAAACGAAAAAGAAAAAATAACAAAAGAAAAAAACATGTGTTAAAATTATAATTAGTGAAAATGAGATAAAAATATGAATTTTAACTGAATTTTCTCTTTTTAGTTACGAATATGTGAGATTGATATTGTGTTTTTGTGGCAGGTTTAATACAATTTTATATTTCAGTTATATAATTAGGACCCGTCCTATGTGCGGTTTTTTAAATTTTAAATAAAACTAAATTTAATATAAATATAATTTTAACATTTATCTTTAGGAAGCAAATAGATAATTTTTTAATTAGAAAAAATAGTTATTAATATATTCGTTTTTTTTGCCTTGATACATTAATTTACATTTCTATAGTTTACATTTATTGTAACGTTAATTACAATAAACTGGAAAAGTTAAATTATAAAATCACCAAAAATGTTGCCAAATATTCATTATTATTTTTATCGTCAAATCTAAAAAATGTGGTTTCACAATCTCGCCTAAATATGATCCCACAATTTTTTTTCTGAAAATATTTTACATGCAAGTAACCGGTCAAACATGTAAGTTACTAATTTTGAAAACTAAGCTTTATATAATAAAATTAGAAATATGTGTGATTGATATATGATTCTTCCGTTTTGTAATATTCTTTAACTCAATTGATGTAATTTTATATTATTATTTTTATTTTTTTTGCAGTTTTAAAGAAGTCTATAACCATATGAAGTTATATTGATGATCGCCGCAAAAAGCATTTCTCGCCTTAGGAGATGATGAGGTATTTGGTGAAATAAATTTATCATTAAATACACGAATGTAAGACTATAGATATAGAATCATCTCGAGTTCACTAATCATCAATGGAGAACGTCTAGGTATACAAAATGTTTTGTGCAAATCCAGTCCAATAATGTAAGATATCATGGAATGATATGTTATGAGGAAGATATACCAAAAAAGAGAAACTACAACTTCCCATTTCATGAAGTAATATTGAAGATGAAGATGACAGGATCGACTTTTCTAATAATACGTGTTTTAGACGTAAATCCACCAATGCCTTGGATGAATACAACGATAGAGGTATCCTAGGTACCAACTTATCATCATACAGCTGAGAAATATTAATATATAGATGAAAAACTTGACGTATGATGACATCATTGATCCATGATTGAAAACGATCATCAGAACGCACATGAACATTATATGTCAACTTGAACTTCCTTATCTCCAGCTTTTTATCGTAGTTGAAAAACCTAGCCATAAGATTCACAAAAACAGCTTCTCCTCTGCATGAACGGGTATTCAAATCCAACACAAGAGCCTCCTCTCTGCATAAACGGGTATCCAAGTCCCACGTAGGAGACTCCAACCAGAGGTATTCAAGGAAGCAATTCTCACTTTCTTCATCATCATTGGCAGTTTAGACCCAAGTTTGCAGAAACTTGGGTCAATTTTCATCTTCATTGGAGAAGAGAAAAGAGAAAATGTGGTGGTGAGTGAAAAAGCCATTTGTGAGCGAAGTAAAGGAAGAAGATGAGCAAGAAGGAAGAAGAAATGAAATGAAATTTGGTGATCTATCTATATATATAACTGTATTTACTCATCTAATCCTTATTTGAATATTGAAGACCCACGCAGCATTACAGTTCTTTAATTTATGTTATTGATATGAGTGCAGACTAAATCCATTACACAATTTAAGTAATCAAATACGGTAAATCTGATCACGCAACAACTTGCTTAGGAAAAGTTTAACATTTGTGAACTTCTACCTATAGGATTTGATGTTTCAGGTGATGTAGCAAAAATTTTAATCATCTTTTGTGATCTATGTCAGACTGTAAGAGCATGTGTGACTGTGTATGTTAAAGAGGTATAATTGTTATAGCACATAAATAGATTTCCAAATGTGGTGATACTTTTTTCAAAAAACAAAGAAATGAAATGAAATTTGGTGATCTATAGCCTATAGCATAATTTCTTAGCGGTTATAAAGATTGATTAACTTTGTTAATGACTAATGAGCATAACATAAGGTACATAATAATAATATACAGGGGTCACATGGGATTAGGGGAATAAAATTATCCGGAACAACATGGGACCTACAAGTTTCAGTACTTGATGCAAGGGGTTCAACACCACCACAAACATTTTTCGTTGGGTCCGTCATGTGATATTGGGTCGGGGTAGTACGTAGTAGTATAGCTTCTGGCTTCTGGTATATAAGATTAGATAGATACTCAATGGTAATACTGAAATACATTAATATACCATATGACTTACACCAACCAGAAAAAGAGAAATTAATAAATATAGTTTAATTACTATAAATTTGTATATTCAGATAATTTGATTTCGCTAAGAAATTTTGAGTAAATACTTTTCGTTTCTTTTAAAAGTCGATAGAAGTACTAGGAGATATCAAACATAATATATCACCTCTTTGATTTGATATCACCTCTTTCATTGGGCCGAGATTTTGTTAAGGGGTACAACAATATCTAACATAGACGTTTAAAAATATGTATCGATAACATTTGCTTATTATTTTGAAAAGATAAGACTAGAATTAGAAAGCTACCTATCAACCTCATTTTATTTAAACCATTTTAACAAATGCTCAATTAAAAAATACACCCAATTTCAATTGTCATTTATTGGTTTTGATGTAATTCATATTATTGTAGTCTTTCACCCATTATTGTGGATTATGACAATACAACCATTATCGCGGCATTATGACGATAAATGTTTAATTGGTTTTTAGTTTTTAGATTTTATAAATTTAACAATTAAAAAATCAAACAATCAGACATGAAACATGATCTCCATTGGAAACTTTTTTTTTTTTTTTACAAAATCTGCAAAATCATGGGTTTTAGTTTCTTTTTTTGAAACTTGGAAAATTCACTTAAAAATTAGTTTTTTGGAACCTTGGAAAATCCACTCAAAAATTAGTTTTTTAAAAAACTTGGAAAATCCACTCAAAAACTAGTTTTCTTAAATTCTATTTCTTTTTTAAATCTTAATTAGTGAAAAAAATAGATTTTCACAAAAACAAAAACCAAAAAGCACCTAAAAACTAGTAAACATTCAAAATATATTACCTTAGTCAAAATATCATGACTCCAGAGGATGGAGTGTTCATATTGAGATATCACAATGATGCTTTTGCAGTTTTAAGCAAATCTAGGAGATTCAAAAATCAATTATTATACGTAGACCAAATTGCATTATTAGAAAAATCCAACATTAGCCGATTAAACTAGATAGAAAATTTGAAAGTATAAGAAAAACTGAATGAAATAATCTAAAAGAAACAATTTAAGAGACTAATTTCAACTACTAAACGACTAATAAAAACACCAAAACTCATAAAAAACAAAGAAAAGAAAATTTCTTAAAACTAATCTCAATGGTTGATTAGTTGATCCGGATGCTTAGTGATGAGGTCTTAAAGGACGTAACCACCATCTGTTGAAGTGGCCAATAGGTGACAACGTTATCTTCTTCTTGGGAACCTCCGGCCTTGTAATGTCTTCGGTCGATGTTAGCACCGTGACTCGAAGCTTAATCCCAGCCTGACAAAGACCGGTCTTTAAGCTTACGAAATAATGCACTCCTGGTTTAGTGAGCTTAACGAGATCGTGTCCCGTCTTGTACACGGCTACTGTAGATGTTTGTTCGCAATATTTGAACTCAAGATCATCGCTGATTTCTCTA
>OVAQ01001386.1:0-18345 GCA_900406345.1 Erysimum cheiri
AGAATACCCGGATAACTAGGGTTTGAGAGTCCTCCTCTCAGAGCTTTCGTAAAAGCTCTTAGGTTTGTGAATACTCTTCACAGTGGTTTATAAAAACCTCTTTAAATCTTTCGATTAATAATTTCAATAACAACTTCATAATACAATAAGCNACTATTTATAATAAAAGCTCAAAACCTAAAACCTAGAATATTCTTGAATAATAATAATAAATAATTAAAAAGATAATAACAATAGATATTTGGAAATATTCCAAATATCACGCTGCATCAGGTCTCGCCGGCCAAGAAAGATTCGTCCTCGAATCTTGTATCTTCGCTGCATCAGCTCCCCTCGACCAAGAAAGATTCGCCCTCGAATCTTCAACAAAGTTTGCAGCATAGGAGATCTTCGAATATCCATACTCATCTCCATCTTTAGATTTTGCCCGATTTTTGCACGAAACATATCTGACCCGAAATTTGCACAGATATTTGTTTGTACGAAATCTGCACAGTCTTCTGCAGAAAACCCTAATTCTGCACGAATACGATTTCGCCCGAAATTTGCACGAGTCAGATTCTCGAAAGCATTTTCTGGGAAAACGAAATCAATAACTATGATATCATCTTCATAGACATCATAAATTGGATCACCATAGATCTCTCTGTAGATCTCATGGTTTTCTTCTTCTTCAGAAAACAGACTTCGCGTGTGATAGGGTAGATGCTACCAAACATCATGACAACAGAATCGTTCTTCGATTGAGAAATCAAAGAAACACGGCTCTGATACCAACTGATGGAGCGGAAGCTTCTAGGGATAGAACTAGAGATCCGTTGATTCTGAGAATACCCGGATAACTAGGGTTTGAGAGTCCTCCTCTCAGAGCTTTCGTAAAAGCTCTTAGGTTTGTGAATACTCTTCACAGTGGTTTATAAAAACCTCTTTAAATCTTTCGATTAATAATTTCAATAACAACTTCATAATACAATAAGCCTAGATGACTATTTATAATAAAAGCTCAAAACCTAAAACCTAGAATATTCTTGAATAATAATAATAAATAATTAAAAAGATAATAACAATAGATATTTGGAAATATTCCAAATATCACGCTGCATCAATATGTACAAGTGCATTACCGAGAATCCGAGATACATGAGGCAGAGACTACAATGAGTTTTCATAAAATCCAGCCATGGTGATAATACCAAATTGTGAATCACACAAGAGATAGATTCAATGGATTATGTTTGTTGTGACAGGGCTAGTTTTGAGTTAGAACTCGGTGCGGCTGGACAGAGGACAGATTTCAAGGAATCCAGCAAAATGCTTGAATGGAATTTAAAAAAGGCAAGTGTTACATCTCTCACGTTGATTGTTAGTTTAGGTATATTGAACTATAGTATTGTGCTCCCATTAGCTAACTGTGGTGTTTTAGATTGTTGGCGGGGCTGAACATACACTGCGTGCAAAGCTGACATTTTCACAGGAATTTCATGGTGACCCTCAAAGACAAAAAAAATTCTTATTTGTGCTCAGAGAAAAAAAGAGCATTACTGATAATTCTCAATTTCAATATAGGTAATATCACAAAAGAAGCAGGGCCGGTGAGCATGACATTCACGATACCAATGTACAATGTTTCTAAACTTCAGGTAAGTAAAATACGCCGGTTCTTGAGATACATTACCATTTACCGTCCTCTTCAATCATCTGTAATGAATTTGTGTGATGCAGGTCAAATACTTGCAGATAGCAAAGAAATCAAGTAGTTATAATCCATATCGTTGGGTGAGATATGTGACACAGGCCAATTCATATGTGGCTCGGATATGATAAGATCATGTTTGTCACTTGTATGTCGAAGTACTCTCTTTTCTTCATTTTCGGATCATACTTGTTTTTAAAGTTCTAATCAGAGGATGTTGAGAGTATGCTCTACTGTACGTGTTAAATGTTGTCTCTTCTATTTGGATGTTCCTTATATACATTTTATTTTGTTCTCCCTTGATAACATCATATGATCTCTTTTCATGGAAACCGCAGAAATTGCACCAGGAAATTTCCTCGAAATCCTAAGATCATCCAAGATTCCAAGTTATGCTAATTACAACGAAATAAAGATGCAATGTTGAGACACGATAAGATTAGCTTTATTGATGATTATAATAAAAATGAAAACAACTTATTAACAAAAGTTTTACGTTCCATTACGTGATACATTTTCATGGGCAAAATCTCTCTTCCCCACTGTACACTACTTACTATATACCACTTCTCTCATTAACCACATTCACCAAGCCTACGGGTTGTTAATAAGACCACTCCATCTACGTGTAATCAATCTACTTTGTTCTACTACTTTGACTTAGTTGGGCCGGTGGACAAAAAAACATCACTTTTTCCTTACCTTTCTCCTTCCAAGGGCAACTGATATCTTGAGGTTCCATAAGTGTCTGGAGAGGAACGACTTAGTGGCGAATGCCTTGTGAAGAGAGGAGAAGACGAGGAAGACGATGATGTTGGCGAGGGAGCCTCAGACTGTCCGTGGGCCCGTCCCTGATGATCTCCAAAAATGAAATCAGCAAAGTCGTCCATGCTTGTACTGTCTGTGCTACAAGAGCATTCATCTGAGTTGCTGTCAAAGAGAGAAGAACTGTCACTCGCAGAGTCATCTTCTAAAATTCTCTGCAGCCTCTGGAAACTGGAATAAAAAGACTGCATATTGCCAGATCGACCACCACCGGGAGTGTTTGAAGACCCCACAGGACTTGGATTAGACACAGACCGTGGCATGGATGTGGTACTTTTCTCATTAACCTTAGGTAATGGTACTCTGCATTTTTTATTGGATGCTTCAGTTTTGGTACACACTACTAATCTTGGAGGCATCGGAGAGCACCTGTAGTCAAATCATTTAATATATACAATAAGTAACCAGATCGACCATAATCTACAATCTTAAAGAGTGAGAATGCATTATAATATTATTTTACCTTGCGTAGAATAACATATACGCTCCCTTCGTCAAGATCCTTTCAACGTCAGAAGCTACTACCTGAAAATAATCAATGCACAACAGACGAATTAGACATTGAAATTTTCTCCAAATGTATGATACAGAGATGATGATGACGAGAATACACCAGTAAATGAGTAGAATCCAACTTTTTGTCACTCAGAAACCAATCCTAAGACTAGAAAAGTACTAGAAAACCTAATGAAACCAGCTAGAATATCCTATTTAGCATATAATTTCATCATCCAAAAGGGGAAAATTTTATAATAATTATCCATTCAAAACTAAGAAAATCATCATTGCAAAGGAAGAAGCAGACCACCTAAAATGTTGTCAGAGCCTAGTTGCTTCCAAAGTTTAAACAAATAACAAACTCAAGTAAACAGGTAGCAAAAAAAATATGAGCTAACTTACCGTGCTATCATCAGCCTTGTACCACTTGTTTTGATTTTTAATATAGCAGACATAGTGGCCAGAAAACGCCGCATTCATTATATCCAAGTGAACAATGGCTCCATAGAGTTTGTAGTCATGTGATTTTTCACTTCCTCCGCTTACATATGGGGCCAAATCTAGAGTTTCTGGAAACCTGATCAACTTATTGAGCTTCCCGAATTTCCCTGCCTTTAAGAATTAAGTGTCACAAAATTGTGAGAAAACAAGAAAAGACAGATGGAACTCAACAGAAACAAACCAGGTATTCATTGAAAATATGAATTACCTGGAATCTTTTTAGCGCAATTGTAAGGACATTCGGAGGCTCTGTAATTTTCAGCTTCTTTTTGGCTCTCTCATAGGATTTACAGCTGCTCACAGAAAGAAAAGAGTTAGCACCCATCAACCATCAAATGTAACCCTCACTGCCAGAATCAAATGTGCTTTTATAAGAGGTTACAGGTGATTGGTTAGAACTACGCAAATAAAAGACAATGAGAGTACTCCAAATTTTTTTGTCTTGATAGGCTAGAGGGGAACTCTATTGCAGCTGATCATGGAATCTAGGTATCGTAACTGAAATTCATGAAAGGGACTGATTTGGCTGGCCATGAACTCTATTTCAATTGGCCAAGAACTCTACATCAATCGGTATCTACTCGCCGCAGAACCATATATAAAGCTCATTTAAAACTCTATCCCCAAAACCATGAAAAGATTTAAAATATCAAAGGACCACACGAAGTGCAACACGTGGAAAGAAAAATGCTGACCAACCTTCCACATCTATATTTGTTTTCTCCATCCAATATCTCAGTCCTTGTAAATCGACGCAAAGCATCATCCAAGGTACTAATATCCCCATCAATCTCAACCGTTAGATCCATCATCTTCTCACGCTGCTCAGATTTTCCTTGACATTTCATGCATTTAATCTGGCAGACATCATAATTGTTTCAAATGAAAAGCAAACGACCAGGATTACAACTCCATCCAAATCAATGTAAAATGAGTAAAGTAGAAATGTACTAGGTAATGATACCTTTGATCGGAGGTATCCCCCAAATGTCAAACCAATAAGAGTTGTATCTTCTAATTTGCTAGTCTTTGGCAAATCATATTCAGATGACTTAACGCACACAGACTGCATTGTGTCGACAACAAACCTGCAAATTGCAAGAAGAAAATGGATAGGAAAATGAAATTAAAACAAGATCCTTCCAGTCGTAAAATACATATATGCATCCGAGTTCGTGATTTCAGAAATGTCAGTTCACCTAAGGAATTCATGTGCATCTTCTTGCTTGCCATTCCCAAGAAAGATTCCAACATTCTGCAGCTGAGATAGCAACCCATTAGGGGACAGTGGAGACTTCCCTTCTTTTGCTTTTAAGACCAGCTTCTCAAACCCACAGGTAAAGCACTGTTCTTTGTTTGGACCTACAGTTAAACGACCTGTTAAGAGCTTGATATAACGATGATAATAAAACATAAAATTCTAAGATAAGCAGCATATATCACATAAATGATAAAAAGGAAAAGATCTTAGGACCAGTGACGCACATGCTCTAGAATGAAATTGCTGGAGGAAGTATGTCGTCAGCGGAGGAGTGAACATCAGGCATTGGAAGACAACATTAGCAAAGCAGCTGCAAGAAACCAAGTATTTTCTTGCATCAGCGAGTGTGAGCTACACATTATTATCATTTTTTACAGCACAAGCTGAAGATTATAACAGCCACAAAAAAAGTCCAATTCTTCAGAAAGCACCCAGGATAAAAAAGACTGGATTACCTATTGCCAACATTGATGAGGCCACAAGGCTGGAACTCAATTTTATTTGTATACAGCTTAGCAAAAACTTCATATGGAAAGAGCACCTGCATGTCACAAACAGATTGATAAGAATAATTAGCTGTGTTGATTTGCTAGTGTAGGAAGTAAGTGTTGCAGAATGATTATAGCATTCTAGAAGTTAGTGATTACCTTATGACCATGTCTTCCCGCCATCTCATTCTCAGCTGATGACTTAGGTCTAGTCCACTGGTCTACAACTTTCAGTACTGATGCCTTCAAGCCACTTCTTCCATGTAGAGAATTTATACGGTGAACAGGAACACCATTCTGTTTCCGATGGTCAAGAACTCTTCCGGATTTTTCACCTAGAGGAGAATGTTTCATAACATCAGCACACTCCCTAGTATTTGAGACCTTGGATGCCAAAAGTTGGACTTCCCCAACCTTCAAAGGGGCCAGCATACAACGACTTTCACTACTGGCACTCTTTAACTTCTGAAGGGTCACAGAGGACAAATCAGTAGTTTCCAAAGGACTCGGCGCATCAGTCGAACAGGAAGTTGGTAATGAATTTTTAGCTTCAACAGCTTTTTTAGCCTTTCTTTCTTTTAATTTCACTTCATCAGAAGAAGTCCCTAATGCAGCCCTAGGAGCTTCTTCTGAAATGCTACTCCTATGCTCAGAAACTTTAGCAGCTGAAGTGTTTCTAGATGAGACAAAGGAGAACTGCAGAGAGGATATACCAGGTCCACCAGATTTAGAACTATCACAATTCTCACTAACACATTCTGCTGATCCAAGAGCCGTACCCCAAAAATCAGATGACTTCAGAGGGGACAGGTCAGCAGATACTGGATTCCTCTCTGTAACTAACGAGTGTAAGCTACTTGATTGGCTCTGGTTCTTCCCAGCATCACCCCCAGGTTTATGCAGACTTAATTTGGGCATTTTAGCGAGGTTATCTACAGACTCAACCAACTGCACAAATTTAGGAGACAACGGTGTGGATGGAGCATCACCAATGGTGCTGAAACATGTCTCCTCCAACTCTACTGAAACATGAGCATCAAGTGGGGACTCTGATCTCTCGGAATCAGATGAACTGAAGCTCTCACATAGAGAAATCTCATCACCAGAGTCATTACGGGGGGAGGAGGAGAAGCCAGAAAACGAGGATCCAGATGTTTCAGCAACAGAAGCAGCTTCTTCTTTATCTATAAGGTCATCTTTGTTATCTGCATTATCTTCATTCACATCTTCAGGAGACCTGGCCGGATTAGACAATTTTGCTTCCCTGATTGGTATAGAAACTGGTTCTGGATGCACCAATAAAGTTTTATCAAGAGTATTCGGTTCATTTTCTTCTCTGAATCTCAAATCAGAATCACTTTTCTCATCTTCAGTATCATATATAATGGAAGCAGGATGACATTCATCTTTGTGACCTTGCCGCCAGTGGATGATTTGACATTTCCCGGAACTGGACAAAAAAAAAAGTTCCAATAATTTTATCAACAGCACATTGTCACCCGCAGATAAGCCACGATTCAAATACTGCAAATCCTAACAAGCTATAACTTATTAACCATAATTTTGTTAACATAGAAAACGAAGTCACTTTTGTCTAATCTCCGGTCCTGTAATATTCCAAGAAAAATCAGATGCACTTTGAGTATTGCTAAAGTTACAAAATTGCATCTTATTCTTTCCCTTTTAATCACTCCAATTCATCACGTCTAACAAGCCAATGCAGTGCACTCATAGCTTTAGGATCATACAACTTAATTGGACATAAAAAAATGTTAACACAGAGTGATAGAATGTTTGCATACCAATACCGAACGGATTTGCAGCGAGAGCATCGAGTCGTTGCAGGACAATAGCACACAGGACAATAGAAGACACTAGAGACGGGAACAGAAGAGAACTCGAAAGAGGCCTCTAGCTCAGCCCTCGCAGCCTCTTCAGACGCATGAATAAGAAGTCTCCTAATTTCCTCGCTTCTTTGGGCGGCGAGCCTCCATTTGCGACGAACAAAGAGGCCGATCAGAGGTAGAACAAGAGAGATCACAAGGACTAGAGTCGAAATCCCTAGATCCAAAACAAGGAGCATTTATCCTCCACCAGATGCACAAACAATTGGAAATAAATCTGGACCACCAACCATAGATTTAACCGGCGAAACAGCCGGGAAGGAGATGAGTGTGACGATCACTCCGGCGGATTTGGCATGCAGAGAGAAACCCAGAAATTAAATTTCGCAGAGTGGGTAAGCTTCCAAAATGACGACACACCAAAATCCAAGATCAAAAGAATAAACAAAACCCTGGAGAGCACAAGTTGGGTTTTCTAGGTTCTCTTAAGAAGAATTGAAAAATGGGAGCTTCTGGTTTAGGGTTTCGAAAGGGTGGGGAGAAAAAAAGATGGGGAAGACTGGGAGAGATTGATTCTTCGGTAGGAGGAGGAAGAAAATAGGAGAGGGATATTACTTTTCTAAACCAAGACGTTTGCTTTTTCATTACCAGAGAATTTTGTTTATTTACTAGTACCTTTTCTAACGTCAGTCATTTCGAACCCTTTTTTATTACCAGGACTTCTTTTTTAAATAATATACTTCAACGAAAATATGAATTAGTCTCTTGACAACAAGAAAAAGGGTTTTGTATTAGTCAAGTATAATATTTATTATGATCGGAACTTGTAGACTTGTAAATTTTTTCCAACCACAAATTTCATCTTATATCTCTCTTCACTATATGAAATAGAAAGGAATCTAAAATCTAATAAAGTTTTCAAATAACTACACCAAAGGAAAACTATATAATAAATTAATTTTGAGTAAATAATTTTATGAAGTTAATTTTAGTAATTATATCAAACTATATTTTTAATTCATATCTAACTGATTTATAAAACAAAAACAGATAGGTTATTATAGGGCTTTGGACGATGTCTCAGATGTAATAAAACAACAAGTCGCTTTGGCCGAGTGGTTAAGGCGTGTGCCTGCTAAGTACATGGGGTTTCCCCGCGAGAGTTCGAATCTCTCAGGCGACGTTTATTTTTTTTTATTCCCTACAACATCTTAATAGAGGGAGAAAGCCCACTTAACAAGTCTCTGACCAAAAGCCCATAAAGCCAAAAATGGGCTGTCTCTGACTCACTCACACGTTTTATAACTTTTGAAACCGGCGAGTCTGACTTAATTAGGGTTTACTTTAATAATGAGACACACTCTCACTTATTATTCGTCAACATTCAACAGCTCACCACCACAACACAGACAAAACCGCGTCACAGAAACTCACTACAAATACTGTGTTTCCCTCTTCTTCTCCTTCTCACACAAACAAACATCTCAATTTCTTCTCTCTTCTCTCTTCAATTTTATTACAACAATGGGCGTCAAAAGTTTCGTAGAAGGTGGGATTGCCTCTGTAATCGCCGGTTGTTCGACTCACCCTCTCGATCTAATCAAGGTTCGTCTTCAGCTCCACGGCGAAACTCCTTCATCCACCACCGTCACTCTCCTCCGTCCAGCTCTCGCTTTCCCCAATTCTCCCGCAGCTTTTTTGGAGACGACATCTTCGGTTCCCAAAGTCGGACCGATCTCACTCGGAATCAGTATCGTCAAGTCGGAAGGCGCCGCCGCTTTATTCTCCGGCGTCTCTGCCACACTTCTCCGTCAGACGCTATATTCCACCACCAGGATGGGTCTCTACGAAGTGCTTAAGAACAAATGGTCTGATCCCGAGTCTGGGAAGCTGAATCTGAGCAGGAAGATCGGTGCAGGGCTGGTCGCAGGTGGAATTGGAGCCGCCGTTGGAAATCCAGCCGACGTGGCGATGGTTAGGATGCAAGCGGACGGGAGGCTTCCTTTAGCACAGCGTCGTAACTACGCCGGAGTAGGAGACGCAATTAAAAGCATGGTAAAGCGAGAAGGTGTAACGAGCTTGTGGCGTGGCTCAGCTCTGACGATTAACAGAGCGATGATTGTGACTGCAGCTCAGCTAGCGTCGTACGATCAGTTCAAGGAAGGGATAGTGGAGAGTGGTGTGATGAAGGATGGGTTGGGAACTCACGTGGTTGCGAGTTTCGCGGCGGGGTTTGTGGCGGCGGTGGCGTCGAATCCGGTGGATGTGATAAAGACGAGAGTGATGAATATGAAGGTAGGAGCGTACGAAGGCGCGTGGGATTGTGCGGTGAAGACGGTTAGAGCAGAAGGAGCAATGGCTCTGTACAAAGGCTTTGTTCCTACGGTTTGTAGGCAAGGACCTTTCACTGTTGTTCTCTTCGTTACGTTGGAGCAAGTTAGGAAGCTGCTTCGTGATTTTTGATACTATTCTTTTATTCATGATGATGACGACTATTTTCTATTGATTGATTTATTCATTTTTGATGTACTCAACACTATAATGGTAAGAGGAATTCAATATATTTTTGTTCAATCATTCTTGTTAAATACAACTCATGTTTAGTTTCTATACTGATGTGAATGTCACTACCAAAACAACAGATCCAACGCACAGTTAAAACACACAAAAAACAAAAAACAAAAAAGTGTAGATTATTTGGTTTTAGAAAAAGCTGGAGCAAGATAAGCGAGAGAGAGAAGAGTGGACTAAAAAGAATGAATCTGTTATTTTGTTGTTGGGGTGAAGAATAAGCATAAATGGAGCTGGACTTAATTTGGCGGATGTACATCTGGAGTTAAGCAGCTCTAAGAAAGAGATCATCTGGAAAAGGTTCTCGGTGTAGTGTTCGGATGGCTTCCTCCAGATGATCCTCTGCCTCTGTCTCCTCCTCCGTTCTCAGATCTTCCTCTGTCAAGAACATGTGGGCTTTGGAGTTTACCGCTGTCTGAGTCTTGGTTCGACCCTGATCCTTTCTCGGTTTCCTCTGATACACGGTTTTGCCCTGAGGATGGACTGGGAATTCTTCCTTTATCCATGTTTTGGAGCTCGTTTGCGATCTGACTCCGTCTCTCCTTCAGGAAGTTGAGTCGCATTGTCAATTTTGATAGTGCAGAAGTTGTTGTTGTGCTTCCCTGTTTGTTGCACTCAGTTTCTAGTTTGAACGATATTTGGATGAAATTTAATGGTTTCAGTATGAAGCTTACCTCTCCCTTTGTGCCAGACCTCTTAGACATGCCCGCCAGCTTTGAGTTGCCACGTGACATTTCTTGTTGCGAGCTCTTGCTCCGTGAATCCTGTTGCTTCTCTGTCTCATTTTCTCTTGCAGCTCCTTGCCCATCCTGCAAAATGTTACCCGTCTATAGTGGATAAACACAGAGGAAGAAAACACAAATTGATAGACATTTATCAGATGTTTACAGTGGTTACCTTGGACGTTGACCTTTCAGAAATGTGAGTAGAGGCTGCTCCAGTATCCTTTTGTTTCTCCTTCCTGTGTGACAAAGTTGAAAGAAGACTAGTAACTAGCTTTGATCTGGTTTAAATCAAAGGTTTTGAGGTAAAATGTGAATCTGTTGATGAATCCTTACATCTTTGCATTGTGCTCAGGAATTTTCCGAGATTCTTTGCTGGTACCATGCGTGGAACCAGAGGCTTCTACGTCCTGTTGACCAAGTCTATTTTCAAGATCATCAACCTTATGTTCCAAGTTGGCAATATCAGCCTCCGCCTGAGCTACGTCTTGCAGATCTTTCTTCAACTGCAAACATGTCTTCCAAGTTAGATATGTACTTTTAATCAGCCAAAAGACCAACTAGTTGCCAGACAAAAATGAAGAGCAACCTTTTCATCGATTGTTTCTGGAATAGGTTGATTCCCTTTTGACACGTTCAATCCTGCTTCCAGAGCTAATTTCCTATCTCTCTCCTGCTGCAACTGTTCTTGTAGTCTTCCCACCTAAATGTAACACATTCATATACATTCATATACCTAAGTAATAACAAACTTCAAATAGCTAAGATATGGTTTTATTTTACACTTACATCTTGCTCTAGTGCTTGGCGCCGCCCGTACAAAGCCTTCTTCCGTCGCTCCAAGCTAGCCTGTAGAACTGCATTGTTTTTAACCTGTTCTACCAAACATGGAGGTTGTTACAGGTCATATATATGTTAAAATCATCACTTGTATTGCCAAACGAGTTAGCAAAAGCAAAGATACTCAAAAAGGAGTTATCATGACCTCTTCTGTAATTTTGTTTTGCAGCTCCAATTTGGTTGACTCAAGTCTCTCAATGTCAGCACTGCAGAATATTAACATTTTCAGATGAAACCCATGTCGACCACATCCATTCTAGTCCATACCAATTTGAAGTTTTGTAAGAAATATAAAGATGTAAAGCATTTGTAGAGATGATAATACTTACTTATCCTCATCCACTTCCGCTGAGAAATCAATAGATTCCATCGACAGGTTTTTCTTCCCCTGAGAACATAAAACACCAACCTTTGACTATATGTCTGGATCCCTTAAGAGAGAAAAAACACATAGAGAGCTGGTCCCTCGGGTAGTAAAGGCAGAAGAAAAATAAACTTACAGGGGTACGGCCCCAGTGCCTTTTACTTCCTCCTGGTGCATGGGATAACGTTGTCGATTTTTGAGTGCTAGATGCTACATCTGATGTTGATGAACTCTTATCCTCAGCTGTCGGGACCTCTACAACAGGCTTTACCTCTGTACTATCAGCTCCTTTGACCACGATACCCTCATCCTTTTTTCCATCATCGTGTCGTGGTAGTGAAGATCGCCTGGAGCCAGATAAAAGCTTCTTGGGCTCCTTACTTCCTTTTGGTGATCTTGATTCAGGACTTAAATTATCATTTATCTGCAGAAATAATTATATGAAAGGAATGTCTATATTCTCGCAAACACAACCCCCACGTAAGAAGAGATGAGGACCTAGGAACTTGTACCATCAATATAAACTTTGAAATCAACTCTAGAATCCAAATATGCAACTCAATTATAATGTAAATTCTCCTCTAATCATACGAATTTTTTCGAGAAAATAGATTAAATATTGAAGGTTAGTATAGGACCATGCCTTATCGTCATCAGGATCAATGCTGTCTGCATATTTGTCGTCTGAGGCGGCACTCTCACTGTATGATCCATTAGATTCATTTTCCAGGTCCTCTTCCTCATCTGTGTAGTCATCAGATCCCTGTGAGCCATCATCGTCATCATCATCATACTCTTCATCATCAGATCCCTCCTCTGTCCCACTACCACTCTCTTCTGAGTCAGAGTACAAGCCTGGTGACAGGGAACCTTCCTGCAGACATAGACCATTTAGAAGTCAGTGTCTGAAAATAAGCACACAGGTGCAACTATGATAAGTACCGGAGTTGTCATTTCACACTGCCTCCAAGGTTTTCGCTATACTACTGTAATAAAGAACGGATTACTATGCAGAGAAGTAACCACTTCATCGATTATGATCATGTGACTAAGAAGGCCCTTAATCATAGAGAGAAGTATAGTCTTACTCCAAATATACTTTCATATTCTTCTAATAATGTTATCACTATAGCCTGGGCATGATTCGCTGCAGCAGCTGCTTGCAGAAGTTGCATAGAACCATCACCGCCGACATCAAAATCATTTTCTATTTCACAGTCACCAGCCAGAAGGGGTCGAAGAAGTAAAGGTGCCATACAAGCTGCAACGGCGTTTGTGTTCATCCGGTTCACATTTTTGTTAGAGGCTACAGTCTGCATCATCATCAGGATTCTGAAAGAGGACAAACAAACAGAATTAATGACAAAACTTATTTTACTCCCTATGCATGTTGAATCACTTTCGTAAGCTAAATATGGAAAAGAGACTACCTTTGCAATAGGCGACGATTTGGTTCAGGGAATGATTCACAGATTGCTGCCCGCATAGCATTGACTCTATTGCCACGGTCAGTACCTGGTAAAGCTACGCGTCAGAAAACTAGGAATACGATATGTTGCAAAGAGAAGAGGCGAGCAAAATCCATTTTATGAGACTTAAATGTCGGTCAAGTTCACTATCAAGATTTCTCAATGCTGACTAAGTTCTATATATTGTCGAATAACATGTCATTTTGTACAAAACAATGAAAAAACAAACACAATAAAAGTGAATATGTATGTCCAAAAATATATTTTCAGCAAATTTTAAAATGGAGACATCTGATTTTCCTTCAGAGTAAGCAATATAATGATCACAGTAAACCCCGAGGAAGATAAATGCTTACTGGAAAAAAGATGGTACTGTATCTAGCTTTGATGGAGCACCAAGGAAGGGGACACACACACACACATTAAAGAAAACAGAAAGAGAATGATAAACTTACGGCAAGCTTCCAAAAGAGCGTTGCAACAAGATGCAGGCACCGGAGAGGAAGGCAACTCTCTGAGAAAATACTGCGCATTTATGGATACAGTTAGAGAGGTTTGAGAATGAAAGGCTAACTCAGCATTGTAGTGAATACTGAACAGTAGCAGGTACCTTAAGGCAATCAGCAATAACATGAGCATCCTCCTCGGCACTGAACTCATTTTTTCCTGAACAAGTGCCTACGTATTAATAACTTGCACAAAGCAGGAAATCAAGAAGAGAACAATAAATACATGTATTTGTGTACATATACATAAAAACTCAAACCTTGCTCATATTCACGAATCCGGAATTCAACATCATCCACATCGGCAGCTTGTCTCAAGATTCCTTCAATTCTGACTCCTGCAAGATATTGTTGTCTTATTTCAGCTCAGAGTGAGTAAAAGAAGCAGCAAATCAAGCTGAAAGCTTCAAACTAATACCATGATCTTCAACAAATCTAAGGGCCTTTTCCAAGAAAGATGGAGCTCCATCTACATCTTCTAAAGCAAGTAATACTGGTCTTCCAAGGACGGTTGATTTTGTTGGTGTCTCATCTTCTGTAAAAATATCAAAAAATGCATCATTGTCTAATGAACTGAAAGAGAAACTAATCTTGAGATGTCACCGATATCTAATGAATGCCCATATTCTTGTGAGCCTTTCAATACTAACTGGTCAGCCTTAAACTCCAGAGAGGACGAAACTTTTACATCTTCACATCACTCAAGACATATATTGTTATATGTTTAAAGACTAAACCATTGAAAAGGTGAAAAACATACTCTTTTCATCAACACCAACAGCGGGATCTGCATGATCATTCCTGAAAATACCATTTTGACCCATAACATGGGAAGCACTCGGTGCTTGTGTCAAAGCGTTTTCCAGAGCAGCTTTCCACTCGTATAGATCCTCCATAGTGTCAGCCTTAAAAAAAAATCAAATCATAAGGTCAAATTTTATCCAGCATTGATTCTCTGTCCTTTGGTGATTTATAATTAGGCCAAAATAATCTTCAAAGTCAAATTTGAACTTACACAAGCTGCTATGCCAACAAGATAATAAAGATAAGAGCACATTAGAACAGACAATTAATCAGCGGATTCTAAGTAGATAGAATTGGTTTACATTTCTTGATGGTCAGTAAATACCATTAACAAAATAGAGTTTCACTAAATCAAAAGTACAGTTTTAAGGGGGTAAAGGTTGGATTCCGGTGTGTGGTGCTGGCACCCATGTAGCCAAAGAAAGCAAAGGAACAATTATGAAATGCATAGAAATTTTCAGGGCGTAAAAATAAGATGCAACTGATAATAACAAGATTAAGGAGACCAACGACAGAAAACAAAAGTTTTGAGAAAAACCTTGAGTGTAAAGGCACGTCCATCACGACCGTCAGGGAAGAGAACAGTCAATAGCTTCTTATCTGCCTTAACAACCACACTAAAAGATAGTTCGAAGTTATATGATGTTAGTAACACCGAACCATATAATAACATAATATATCACTATTTTGATTATATAAAGAAAAAGATTTTAATGATTCAAGCAATAAGCCAACCTGCCTGAATTGTTGAGATCAATTCCCCCAAGGGTCAGATTGACCTCACTGCCCTTCTGTTGGACTGCACTCTGAAAGATAAACAGAAAATATGAGATACCCATTCTCTGTAATAACAAGAGGCTCATGCCTTGTAAAAACTATATATCTAATATAGAATTTTCACCAATCTCTTCAAAGAAAAATGTGTTATTCTCTTAAACGCATGTAATACTTTCTCACGGATGTAAATGATATAAGCTAGAAATCCAATGGTTAGAGATGTCAGAAGCTTTCAGAAGCAGCTGAAACTGTTATATATCCTCCATTATCCAGTAAAATTTCTTGTGTTATACCTTGGATCCCTATTCTAGTGCCCATGTAAATCAAGTTTCGTTTTTAAAAGAATGTGTTGGATGGCAATCTATATAAATTTTTAGAAGACCATTACTGCTCTAGAAAGCACACAAGGAAGTAACATTTCAAAGCACCCTTCATGAGAATATGAATGCTTACCGGGTCACTTCGAAAGAAAACTAGTGAAGTACGCGTCAAAATAAACCATCTTTTCTTCCATGATGTCCAGCCAATCCCTGTATTAAATGAAATAGAAAGTGGTGAGAGACAATTTTGAGATAGCCACTGACCAGGGACATGTAGCCTAGGGGAATTTGTGCTAGTGCCGTCGTTGTATCACTATCTGGGTTCAACCCGCCTACAAAACCCACTTCACGTGATATATGTCCTTACTCTCTGCCAGTAACAGTTACCCCCAGTCAGAATTAAGACAACATCTCATCCTAAGAGCAACTCTCATCATCCTAAGAAAGGCTACACTGAACTAAGAATATCATCCTAAGAAATAAAGCATACCTTTTGATGATATAGATAGCGGTCCACTCTTGAAAACCTACAAAGTCGAGAAAAACAAATTCCGCGAGAGTCAGAGATATCCAACATGAAATCAACAACATAAACAAATTCACAGTTTCTTTGTGATTTGATGTTGCCTTTACATTGAAAGGGAATTACAACATTTTTTGCTTCCTATAGAAAAGATCCTTGTAAATTTGAAGGCAAACGCAAAACACAAACAGAAGGAGAAGATACAGACTACAGTACTGTGTATGAAAACAAAAAAAACTAAGATGTTGTGTGTTTTCTTAAAGCAAGCATAATAGTTAAACCTGAAACTCAATCCCTAAGTCAATGACGCAATAATCCAATTCCATAAAAGCATATAACGATCCTCGCTGGGAATGTAATTTGCTCATAAGAAATTGAAAACATGATCGCGATATAATTAAAGACGTAATTACCGTGTTGCCACCACGGGTACGCGAGTCAGCGTTCCCAGACTGGGCAGGAGGAATACTACAGGTGTCACCCTGAGATCGGAACAAAACACATCGGAGATGAATATTCAAAAATCAGAAAGAGAGAGAGAGAGAGAGAGAGAGAGAGGGAGACGCACATGAGACTCTTGCTCTTGTTCATGAGCGCTAGGCTGTTGCTGCTGCAGCTGCTGCTGTTGTTGTTGTTGGTTTGGCTGGACCTGAGGCTGCGAAGATGATTCTGCGTTTTTGTTAGCCATAATTCTGGTTCACTCCATTGACGTACGGCACTAAATAGAAGAATGTCGGATCAAAATCGAGGAGGAAAACGCAAATCGGAATCTGATCTGAAGATAAACAAACCTTGGTTCGATTTGATGATCTGGGGGATAATCAATAACAATTAATTAAAATTAAAAAATGTACGAATTAGGTATTTTAGGGTGAGAATAGAGAAATGGTGAGAATGATTCATGTGTTCAACGGAGGAAGAGGTTAAGCGAAAAAAATGGCCGAAAACAGAGGAGCCCTGCTTTTATTTGGGACTTGTCCACGTCATCCTTTCTTTCTTGGAGGGAAATTTTCCCTCTTTTGACCTCTTCCCTCTTCTCCAACCATTTTCTCTCTACTATGACAAATAATTACCCAATTTATAGTATATAATTAGCTCCCCTACTCTATAGTTTATATATCTGGATTATGTGCTACTAAATGTATGTCTCTACTCTTAACACATTTTAAGACATTAATTTTGGAAGTTAGATAAATAAGAGCCTATCTCTCCTTGTGATAGGAAAAAAGGAAATAGACGAAAAATGACAACCTTACTACACCTTGCATTGATTTGACCCTCTGACCTCAGTAATATACTGAATCGTGCTAGGCACGACGACCCTCCACCACTCTCTTTTTGTTATTCTTTTGTTAGTTTATACAGTACATCTATTCGTTTAAATATTTAATTAATATTCCTACGTGATCCATTTTAGTATATGCAGTTTTATCTTTGGATAATGCTGCTGCGTGCATGGGGACTCGTTCATTCTTCTGCTTTTCAAGTCTTTTGATTATCTTTTTTGATGGGTGGTTCAATATACTATTCATTTATGTAATGAACATAACTTATTGTTGAAGAATGAAGGTTGATCCTTTGATTGTTCCTGCAAAAGAAAAGAAGACAAATATGAGAAGATGGTGATGAAGATTGAAGAAAGAAAAGTTGGGCTTAGTTTTGTTGTGTTGAAATGGTACTAATGGGCTTACGGATCAAATCAGGCCCAAATCAGGAAGAAAAAAAAAGAAAAGGAAATACAGAGATGCCCATAGAGGAGGAGTTGCGGCCGTTTGACCAGAAGACACATTGATTATTGGTGTATTCCTCGCATCTTTTGAGAAGAGGAAAAAAGTATTATGTAAACGTTGCAGTTCACGTTAAAGACAACAATTCTCACTAAAAAATAACGTGAAAACAACAAGAGATGCGTTGTCGTTGAATTAGATGTCATTTTCAAATTTCTATGCAAAATTTATTATTTTTTAATGTTTTTATGACGTCATAAAACATTAAAAAGTAATAAATTTTGCATAGAAATTTGAAAACGACATCTAATTAAAAAAACAAAAATTCTAAAACGACACTTATTAAAATACGGAGGGAGTATTAAGTTCCGATATATGTAAAATTTCGACGTCTTCATTGTGTCTGTCACCGTTGGGATATCATATTCCATGTATGCCAAACATTGTAGACATGTAATTCTGTATCATCTAGTATTGATTATGGTTTAATGGTGGTTAATTTTGATTTGCTGCTGTGTTTAAATCAATAGTCTAATTTTAGTAATATATTCAGAAATTAAAAAAAAAATACTAGTATTTAAAATATTAAATTTCTTTGGATATTATTAAAAG
>OVAQ01001387.1:7735-18311 GCA_900406345.1 Erysimum cheiri
CCTCAATTACTTTCTGTACATATTTAATTTTAGTTTATTCTTTTGTGCCTTTCTGTATATGAGTATATTCCTTTCTCCATTTTGGAAAGCAGTTGATTTTAAAACTTATATATAAACTTTTAGCAAGTTAAAGTATTACAGGCTTTAGGCTTTCTGTATATCTTGGGTATATTCCTTTCTTTATTTTGCTTCAGTGAGTTCAGCAACAGCAGCAATGATCTGAATATCCACCTATGAAAATTCTATACCAAAAATATTTCAGAACAAAGGCTTAAGTGATGATGCAATTACAATCACTCGAATCAGCAAATTCATCTGATGAACATGGAAATCGGAAAAACCTCTGCCTCTTTCACTTCCTCCGCAACCAAATCCTTTGTATTTTTGACGCTGTCGTAGAGAATCATAGCTCAAGCCGAAGACAGGTCTCTTTGATAATACATTTTGCACGTTCAGCTATAAGGAAGTAGCTTTGTAGAAAGACATCTTTTACAAATGAAGTTCATTCCCTCTTTTCCAGAAATACCGGAAATTTAAAAGACATATATGAAATACCCATTAGGCCATTACCCATCAGTTTTCAAAGTTGTTAAACCGGAGAGGCCCATATAAGCCCACTTACAAAAACTCTTAAACCGGTCTCCAGAGAAGTCCAATCTTATCATTACATGAAATCTAAAATCCGCCACGCGATTCGTCGTTTAAGCATGAACCCGAATTCAAAAAAAAAAAAAAAAAAAAAGNAAAAAAAAAAAAAAACGTGTGGTCGAATTTGTTTCGTGGCGCTGAATTAGCATCCATCCACAAGTGAAGAAAACAGAAGGAGAGACCTCTCTCTCTCTCCCTCCCACACACACACACACACATGGCCATCGCGAGTGGATCGTGGGTAGCCACCGTGAACCACCACNCTTTCTTTCCCAAAAGCCTCACCATTCCCATGTCTGCTCGTCTCGATGCTCTCTCGTTCTTGAGGAAGACGAAAAGAAGTCACCCAATCCCAAAGAAGACAAGTGGCCATTTTTCCAACCTGGTCCGGATGGACTTAACCGGGTCTTATCCAAGTTTCTCCGAGACCCGGAAACCCGGAAACTTTCTTCTGAATTCTACGAGAAAGCTAAGGAGAACTCAGAGTTGAGGACGACCAAGCATTTGATCAATTACTTGGTCAGTTCCAAGAAGTGGGACTTGCTCGTCTCGCTTTCTGAGGATCTCAGGGAACATAAAGCGTTGCCCGATGCTCAAACGTGTTCCAATCTCATCAGGAGTTGCATCAGAGAGAGACAATTCCGAATTACGCGTTGCTTGCTTAGCGTGTTTAGATCAGACAAAGCATTGGCGGTGTCAACATCCGACGCAGCGATGAAAGGCTTTAACAAACTCCAGATGTATAGTAGCACGATCCAAGTGTTTGATAGGATGAAACAGTCTCTTGGAGTTGAGCCAAGCCCAGGCTGTTATTGCAGGATAATGGAGGCTCATGAGAGGATTCGTGACAATGGAAAGGTGGTTGACTTGTTTCAAGAGTTTAAGAGCCAGAGGTTGAGTTTCTTGGCCAAGGAATCAGGATCTATCTACACGATTTTGTGCTCGTCCCTTGCAAAATCAGGACGGGCATTCGAAGCTCTAGAGATTTTGGAGGAGATGAAAGATAAAGGAATTCCGCAAAGTAGTGAGTTGTACTCTACACTGGTCCGTGCCTTTGCGGAAGCACGAGAGGTTGTAATAGTTGAGAAGCTATTTAAAGAAGCAGGAGGGAAGAAACTGTTGAAGGATCCAGAAATGTGTTTGAAGGTTGTATTGATGTATGTCCGAGAAGGGAAAATGGAGAAAACTCTAGAAGTTGTGGCCGCGATGAGAAAGGCCGAAGTGAAGGTCACTGATTGCATACTCTGCGCGATTGTGAATGGATTCTGTAAGCAAAGAGGATTTGCAGAAGCAGCTAGGGTCTATGAATGGGCTATGAAGCAAGAATGTGAGGCTGGGCAAGTGACTTACGCAATAGCCATCAATGCATATTGTCGTCTCGAGGAGTATGATAAGGCTGAAATGTTGTTTGATGAGATGGTGAAGAAGGGATTTGACAAATGTGTTGTCGCATACTCAAACATAATAGATATGTACGGGAAAACAAGGAGGCTAAGCGATGCAGTGAAACTCATGGCTAAAATGAAACAAAGAGGGTGTAAACCCAACATTTGGATTTACAATTCCTTGATCGATATGCATGGAAGAGCTTTGGACTTGAGGCGGGTTGAAAAGATATGGAAAGAGATGAAGAGGGCGAAGGTGTTGCCGGATAAGGTGAGTTACACAAGCACGATCAGTGCATATAATAGGGCAAAAGAGTTGGAGATATGTGTGGAGCTTTACCAGGAGTTTAGGATGAACGGAGGAAAGATCGATAGGGCCATGGCAGGAATCATGGTTGGTGTATTCTCCAAAACCAGCAGGATTGATGAGCTAATGAGGCTGTTGCAAGACATGAAAGTTGAAGGAACCAGGCTTGATGCGAGGCTATACTCCTCAGCTTTGAATGCAATACGTGATGCTGGTCTCAATTCGCAGATCAGATGGCTGCAGGAAAGCTTCAATGCTGCACAAACTAGTGCTTCGAGATATTCGAATACGAAGAACACAAGAACTTTGAAGGGTTCTTAGGTTGAAAAAAAAAATGTAGAATTCAAGATTTTTTTGTAATTAAACATGCTATATTGCCATAGAAATCTGCTATCTTGCAGTCCATCTGAAGTTGTAAAGCCTTAATGAAACTTTGAGATTTCTCAAACATGATACATGAAAAGAACTGCTAAATATCAAGTACAACCAAAGAAAGACAAAGGAGAACAAAGAGTGGTCACCAAATGTTTTGTCACTCGAAATCATATGAATGGAAAATAGTGAGCAGTACAAGAGCGAGCCAGCGAACCCACCTCAATATACTCATAATTACCTGTTTTTGACATCCTGCTTTCGAGGCTCACTTTGAAACAGCTTTAGCATCTACGGCTTGAGCTGTTTCAACAACTTTTGCATCACCTGAACAACATCCACCTCCATGGTGATGATGACTGTGGCCGTGGTGATGGTTTTGCTTCCCCTTGAGATGCTTCCGCATGTCATAAGCATCCTCTCCATCCGCATAATACTTTGCTTCTACATCGTGAATCTTGTAGCCTAATGTCTCTGTGTAGAGGTTGAATGCTGCTCGGTTACTTCTCCTCACATGCAGAGAAACATACTCGGCCTCATAAACCTGCCACAAAACCCTGATAATGATTTAAACAGTTCAAGTTCGATAGGAAAAACAACTATCAACCTTGGCATCGGTAATCAGGAACTAATCGTCTCCGTCAGTCCAAAGCATAACACAAACGGAGACAAAGCTCGAATTCTCTATAGCACGAGTTGCTTCAAATTCCAATCAAACGAAGAGGAAAAACACAATGCAAGATGTGAATTCATCTTATTAGTCTGGGAGAAGAACCAAAATTAAGTAACAAAAATAAGATCCCAAAAAGTTATCTACTTTCAGTAAGAATCGCATACCTTACATAATGTTTATCAATCTTCATCATATACTTAAACCACACAAATTCGTCTATAAGCAGAAAATATCATTCAAATTATAAAACACGAAATCTATATATTGCTTCGATCAATGGATGAGCTTATTGGATGCAAACATATACGAAAAGAACGAATGAGAAACCTGTTCCATAGCTGCCTGAGCGGCGGTCATGAGCTTAGTGGCGAGGCCGAGCTTGCGATGGGTACGAAGAACGGCGAGAGAAGTGATATGGCCGTGGCACTCGTTACTCTCTTCCTCCATCTTGGCCAGCACATAGCCAACGATGCGACCATTGTAGTCCTCGGCGACGTAGAGAAGCTGAGGCCATGAGAGGATATGGTAGAGGTAGTACTTCATCTGGTAGTTCTCAGGAAGACACATGAGATTGCAGGCCTGCATCGCCAGCAGATCATCCACCGTCGCTCGCCTGATGCAAACCATGGCTGCTCTGCTCAATGCTGATTTCTTCTCTCTCTCTCTCTCGCGCGGATAAAGGGGGCTTAGGGTTTCGGACTAATGTCTTGGGGGGCTTTTATGAATCTGTAAACCAATTTATAATTACTGAGAAATATGGGGTCCTTATTTGAAAACTTTAGCTAATAGTTTCGGGGCGTCTAATTAAATTCTCTTTAACTTTTTTTTTTTTAAGGATTCGAGTCCAATTGGGCCTTGATTGTATTTATCTTGTTATGATTGTAATGAAAGTTGGAAAATTCCGACAGCTCCTTTCACTTTGGTGACTTGGTTTGTTTGTTACTTTGACAGTAAGTACAAATGGAAACAGAGAGCGTTCTCTACAAAAAATTCATTGTTTTTCAGAGTCCATTATTAGAACCACAACTATTCTATAAGTTATTTCTCCGTGAGTTCTTTAAATTGTTTTCTTTTGTTTGTTTTGTTTTTCTGGTAGATCCTAATTGTTCTCATCTATAAATCAGAGGATCAAATGCCGTTGTATCAAAACATATATGCGTGCCTTATTAGATCATTGATTATGGATTTTAAACTCTCAACTAGGCATATCTTCATGATTGGAGAAACGAGACAAAAAAAAAAACAGTTAAAAGAGACAAGAGAAAGAGTTAGGTTAGAAGAAAATGCAGATGAGATAGGTGAATCTTCTCTTGTTTTTGCAAGTATCCCTAATCGGATACTTGCTAAAGAGGAAACATTATGTACCTCACTAGTCACTCCCATAATACTTCTCTACGACGACTAAACAGAGAACCTTTGGCTTTTCTTTTCAGGTGGAAATTTTGCTAAACTAGACTGAACCCGTCTGCAGTTCCTCTGGTCGTGTTTGTTGTCACTGAATCGCTTGATGGGCTCTCCCTGTCTCCTTCATTCTTCCTTCTATCATGTGCTTCTCCCGGCAACCTTGAAGAAAACACAAGTAGTAAGAACTGATCATTCTAATAGTGTTTAAAAGGCATATGCTAATATGCATACTAGATGAGGAAAAATGGGTTTCCTATATTTGCAACCAATGACATAAAAAAGAGCAATACCCTAATTGCAAAGTCGTGTCTGAATCGGTCTTCTGGAGGCTGCACTTACTGTCATCCAAGCAAGCGTGGTTTAGGTGAGCGTTCTTGGGATCTATAGCGAAGCATTTGATGTAGGGTGGAACATAATGGTTGAACGACGGGAGAAAGCTTCTGAGTTCTTGAACCTATTTCAAGAAGTTGATTAGTATTAAGAGAAAGAAGCGATGATTCAACAAAAAATTTATAAGAACCTGTCTACGTAAGGTCTCGTTTTCCAACTCTGCTCGCTGTTCCTGCAAATGAAATAGAATGGATGGTCAAGAATATAAATGAGAGCATCATGTGATCACATAAGCTTCCATTTGGTTTATGCATTTGGAAGATAAAGAGGAAAAACTAGTGCTTACCTTGAGGCGTGATTCCTCAAGTTGGTTAGTCAGCAATAGTTCCTGAATTCACATAACCTTTATCAGGAAATTGCAAAGAAATTGAATGGGGGAAGATTGGTATAATTACTAGTTACCTTTCGCTCTCTCACAGAGATCAAGGCGTGATTTAGTTGCTGCTCAAGGTTTTGCAGCTCTTTGAAGGTCAGAGTAGTCAAGCCTTTACCCTGAAGTTGTCTGCACAAGACACAAAGACAAAGCATATAAACACAAAGTAGAAGAATAAAGTAACAAAGCAAATTAATGGGGGGACTAGATTCCATACAAATGTTTCTCTTGAAGCTTTGAAACTTCATCCTTTAAAAGGTCCACCTCTGTACAATCCTCCTGGAGGTTCTAAAGGCCAATCAGATTTTGATCAAAAAACAATTTCAACACATGACACCAAGAAAGATTCACACCTCTGCTTTAGAATCTGAAGAACCCTGGTAGTTGCCGTATCTGGAAAGTGTTTTCTTCATGCTAAAATTAATCAAATGAGAAATGAAATTAGGACTCTCTTGAGCTCAATTAGAAAACTTTAAGAATGATCCGAACAGACATGCAACAAATCAATTTCCAGTAGAATTTCAGTTAGGGTAGCACAGTTGGATTTCACTCGCCCAAATCGGAATCCCAAAAAAATCAAGACATGCAAATAGAAATGGAAAGAGGAAAAAGAAGAAAAGAGGTACCCAGAACTGGAGAAGTCGAAGAGCTTGCCAGACTTGGAGAAAACGATGACAGCAACCTCAGCATCACAAAGAACAGAGAGCTCACGAGCCTTCTTAAGCAATCCAGCACGCCTCTTGGAGAAGGTAACTTGTCTGCTATTCGCATTCTCGATCCTCTTTATCTCGATTTTTCCACGACCCATCTTCGAAGAAGAAAGGTTCAATCTTTCTTTGTTTCTTCTGTACCTAAAATGGGAATGAAGTGCTTTATGGGAGTCTATTAATGGGAACACCAAAAATTGCTAAATTTGGATGGAATAATTTCGATTTTAATTAAAGAAAAAGGAGAAAAGAAAAGAAAACTACAGTATAATGAATGTTGTGTGTTGCATGGACACTGTTTTGCGTGCTCTCTCTCTCTTTCTTTCTTTTTTGAATTTAAGGGGTATTTGCATGACACCTTTTTGCCACATTTGCCAGTTCTTCTGGGTCCTACTTTCCCTTTTCTTTCTAAAGTTTTGTTTTTTCTTCTCTTTCTCTTTCATTGCTTGCTTGCTTGCTAATGTTTTTTCTTTTCTTTTAATAAATCAGGGCCAGGATTAAAGAACTTTCAACTTTTTTACTTTGCGAACGGTAGGAAGACACGTAATAGCTTTGAAAATAGAAAACTCTCTCATGTTCAAATCACTGAATAGATAATGAAAATTGATCGGAAACTAAAAACAAAAATAGGAAACAGTTTGAGTGAAAAAACTAGTTTATCTGACCTTTGTATAAAAAGTCTCTCAAAGTGGAGTTAGATAGCCTTCTAATTCCGTCTATTCTTGTTTACTAACGAAAAAACAGACCAACATGATATTCAAGCTAAGGGAAGAACGTGATGACAGAAATATGGGAAGAACGATCCAAGTAAATAAAGATGGTCAAATACACTCACCTATCACTTCCAACTTTCTTCTTTTGGAACCAGAGTATTTTTAAGCTCCACCAATCTAAAATCTAATAGCAAATTCTGAAATCCAAAAAAACTGAATAAAAAAACAGCATCCATTCATGGACCGGTAACACGGTAAGCCAAGGTGACTAAGTACTATCAAGTGGATATTTTCTCAACTTTTTTTTTTCTATTTCAACATTTAGAAACTTGATTCTACAGACAACATTATACTAGCTAGCATGCATGTATCATAGATTACAAGTAATTTACACTAGACACGACTATTCCATGCTTCTTCTATACAGACTTCCCTCCAAACACCCTTATAAAACTGGATCTGAAAGATTCTCTAACTCCACTCCAGAACGAATCGTTCGACCCATACAACCACAGTTTAACTGCTTTTTTCCTACCATCTCTCGGGAACTCAATTTCTCGACCAATGCTGGACTGCTCCCAATCTTCTTCAGCGTCATCCAAAAGCGGGAGCTCTTCAAAACCACCAGACTCCAGGTGCTTGATCCACCCACGCATCAGATAGTTCACCACCTACTCGTTTTCATATGCAAAAGGGTTCATGGGTTCATTACTCAGATCCAAAGCTATCTGCAGAGTTTAAAGAAACTTTTTAAGTCGTTCATTGTACCTCAGGGACTTCATCGTGTGGGCAGTGACCCGCTGGGCTAATCTCGTAGTATGGAGCATTGGGGATTTCCTTCTTTATCTTCTTTCCCCACATCGGTCTCACCCATGGATCTTCTCTTCCATACATGAGACATATCTGAACATTATTTTCCTTACACCTGGCATGGACCATCAAATAGCATTCCTCGATAAGCGCCAAGACCAATGAAGCAGAGGGAAAAATATATAGAACAAGAGAACCATACTGTCTTATACCTAGATAAAGCATCTGAGAAAGATAGCTGTCCACCAGGAGCAAGCATGATTGAAGCAAATGAAGCTGCAGCAGCCGGATGCTGCGTGACCTCCACAATACGTGAGAATACTTTATCCACATTGGTAGAATGGTCTGTGTAAACCTGTTTAAGTATCTCAGCTATGCTTTCAGGATCACTTATCTTCTGCCACCTGCAATTCCATGGGGAAGTATAACAAAACTATAGATATAAGACTGATTGAACTAAAAAAGATACTTTGCAGGTCAGAAGATGTGTTCCTAAAGTCTCACTTACACCAATTCTGTGACTTTTTTCACTCTTGCGGGCAGAGGGAATGCTCCTGGCCATGGAAACAGACGTGCTAGATTCGGGGATCTTATTGGATTAGGGAAGAAACCCCAGAAAGGTGTTGCATTAAGCAACGTAACTCCTTTTACTAGATGAGGATGGGTTGCTGCAAAGTAGAGAGCTACATACCCTCCAAGTGAGTTACCTGCAATGTAAACAGGCTCACCAATAACCTGTACAACAAATACCACATACTCCTCAGCAACTTATTTCAGGTGGGTTTGTGACAAGTTCACATCTTAATTTCCTTTATTTCTTACTGAAACTAGAACACAAACAAAACCAAAGAACAAAGATGAAGTCTAGGGCATCATTTACTCTTCCATGCCCAAACCAATCCCAAAAGACTCCATACCCACACTTCCAGGTACTGAGCTGGCAACTATTGAAACTCATGAGTATATGACTCATAGAAACAATCTATAATGAAAGAGCTAACAACTTCACCATCGTCTTCTCCTATACTTTCCGAGGCTCGACAATTTGAACTTACGACGAAAGTTAATCAAGAGCTTAAAGTGTTACATAACAACTGAACAGCAAAGTACAACTTTCACAGATATTGCTTACCTCTTCTACAAAATACTGAACTTGATCCCTCCAGAGATCCAGCGAGTATGCAAGTTGATCCGCCCATGGTTCAGCTTTATCTCCAAATCCCCAAAATTTCTTCTTATCTTCTGAGCTACCGATTTCTTCAGCTAGGGTAGTAGGATCTTCAGTAGGGAGAGATAAACCCTGCCCAAGAAAATCAATCGCCCATACTCGATAATCCCTTCCCAAATCTGTAAGCTGCTTCTCATAGTGAAATGAACCGACACCAAAGCCAGGAAGAAACAACACCGCAGGAGCCTCGAGATTACCACAACCCGATTTCTCATAATGTACTCTGAGCTTGGGTCTCCAGTCACAGTGAGAATGACTGATTTGAGCAGCAGCCTCACCAATTGATTCATCAGGCAAACCAGGGATCAAAACCTTTGATGTTGATTCTCCTCTTCTGGCTATACTACCCAAATCCTCATTCCCACCAACCACATAACCATCAGAATTCCCATTCCTAATCACAAGTCTAGATTTCCTGACCCCAGAGAATAAGGTATTTGATCGATATGGGAGCGATCTTTTGGTGGCTAATTTACTACTCCAAGTCACAACAGAGCACTGAGGCACGAAGTTGAGTGAGATGATCTCCATCACAAAATCCTGTAAATGAACAACAAAGGCATAAACAAAGAAACGGATTTGACCACTCAGAATTCTCAAGTACGTAGTAAATATGAGAATCAGAAGCAAAACCACATAGACCACATACAAAGCTGAATTTTTTTGTTTAGTTTTCAGGAATTTTCTTAAAAAAAGCTGAAACTAGACAGAAAGATTCATGAACTTGCGGTAATCTTCTATGAACTCTTCTTATTAAATCAAAATCAAAACACAGCAAATCAAGTTTCAAGCAATCTTCCGTGAAACTGAAATCAAACAACAACTAGACAAGACACAGTATAATCCGATTCATCGACGAAGCAATCCCAGCTATAATCAATCCTGGAAGAAAAAAAAAAAGTTGCAACCTTTACCTTTCTCAAATTCCGGAAGGTAGAAGCTTCATCAAATGGGTATCTCGGACGTTATTCAGAAATTATGCGTCTCTTTGAGAGAGATTTGTGGGAAATCTAAAGGTGGAGAAAGAAGGTTTATAATTCGCTTGCTTGCTGCCTTTGTTAACTTGAGTCGTTCGGTGCAAAGCGACAGCAACGTTTTTTTTGCGTTTATTACTTATTTTAAAGGATTCCAAAAATTCACTGGACTGGAGTGGGCTTTTTTTGTTTCACAATATGACAAATTTTTTTGACACCGATGGAACATTGCGAAATGCACATTTTAATTACACAGAAATCTCCAAACTATAATAATAATACAAACGAATTGACGTTGATCTTTCTTTACCATTAACATCTTCCACAAAACTGAATACCTTAATTATAGTACGAGTTAATATTTGGGATTCTTAGAGCATCCTTAAAGGCATAAGTCCAAGGATATAGCTTTTGGGTGAAAAATTATAAAAATAATGTAAGAGTTGAAGTTTAGAAACAAGGTGTTAGGAATTGATTATTGGTAGAACATGTTTCTTAAAAATAATTTAATTATTTAATTATGTTAAATATATAACAATTTTTTAAAATTAAAAAAAATAACTTTTAAATTAAAAACATAAAAAACTTATAC
>OVAQ01001388.1:0-18304 GCA_900406345.1 Erysimum cheiri
TATTATTTAATATATAAACAAATGAGTTTAGGTAAATAAAAAAAAAAAAAAAAAATTGTCTAATGGACATTCCATATTTGTTCATATCCATTAACGTCCGTCCAATAACTGTCCATGTCCATTAACGTCCGTCCATTAACTTTCCACAAAATAGTTTGTCCAATGGACAGTGGACGGTCCATTTGACAGTTATAGCCTCAACCTCCTTTGATTAACATGATGAAAGATGGATTACAACATATTTTTTTAATGTTATTTACTTCTATCCGTACAATTATACGGTTTGGTATGGAAGAACCATGAATACATGGTGATGATGTGTTAAGTGGTTAAAGAAAAACAAAATTATTTGAACTGTGTGGAGCTCTTTGGGCAAATGATATAATACTGGGAAATCTCAAAAGAAGCTGTTTTATCAAATAAAATACACACATTGTGTCTCATCCTTTTTACTCTTTGATCACCTCCTGCATGTGTTGTGCATAACTTCTTCCCGGTGGAATGAATATTACATCTTCCCAACCTGAATTCTTCTCGCTCCTCTACAATTATTCAATTCAGATTTCTATTAGACTACTGGGTTTTTCGGGTTCATATTTTTTGGTTTCTTTAAACAATGAAGAAGAGTGAGTACCTCCATTTTCCTCAACACATCTTCCAGACTCCCAACCTGCAAAAGACAAGATTAGAATCCATGTTGAAGATAAGAGAGGTTAGATCTTTGATATTATGCAACTTTGATGACGAAAACCTTGAATTCATTTTAACTCATAAATATATCTAGGGATGTAGTGATGTACAATCTGAATTTCGCTCTTTCTACAGTTTTTTAAAACTTTTCTGCTTCCCTCGCTGTTCCTCTGAAAACATGGTGTTATATATGAATAGAAAGCGTAGGATTGCAAAACATGTAAGCACAATAAATGCTAGAAATTACATATGATGCCAATGCAGCTACTAGGTACTCCCACTTTTTAGTATACCACACATCTCTAGATCAAGGTGTTTCCATCTTAAGTGGTCTATCAAAGATTCAAAATAGAAGGTAAGCAGTAATCATTACCATGATTTGTTGATCTCCTCTTGATGCTCTCGTATATTTCGAAAGTTCTCTCTCTATATCTTCCTGAAAGTGGTCAAGGCAGTACTTGATTCTCAGCAACAGTGTAAAGTAAAAGTTATCTTCCTCTGTTTTGGCTTTTGAGTTTTGAGAGATCGATTAGTATCATTTAATGTGGGAGAAGAAACTAACCAACCTTACTGAAATATACAGGGCAGTAACGTCTATTTTTTTTCCTCACAACAAGAAGCTCAGACTGCAGAGGCCAACACGAGATAGATATCAAGAGAAAACAAAGCAAAAACACCAAAACATAAGGAAAATATGTAGAGCAAGTTACCTGGAAAACAGGAACTCCATCAAACCCATTCTTATTACCTGAGGATTTGAGCTAGGACGCAAGAAAATATTGCTTTAGGATAAGAATGAAATGACAAATAACAGCAGGAGAAGTGTATAATTAAAAAGCTTTTTGGCATGAGCCAACCTCCAATGCATTCTTTATTTGGATTGGATCTGGCAAGAAGCGAAAGGAAATCCCTTCAACTTTGAGCAAGTACACCTGTAAACAGCATCATCTTTAAACTTGTGGGAATGTAGCTACCAGGATTACGCAAATAACATCAAAAATTCCCCTAATGTAATTGTAAGTTCCATTCATTTCAAACTGCCGATAGAAGATCTTATTACAGTATTATAAACCACGAAAATTAGGCCATACATGAACAAGTTAAACTAGCATTTGATTCAACCAATGGATTCTACATTGATCTAATGTAGTGGTCACCGAGAAATGGAAGTACCTGGTCAAGGTTAATGGGAACAACCTTAGCATTGGTTTTCAATTCTCTTCTCCGAAGCCGCGCCTAAAGGATTATTAGAGAGCTCAGAAACTTTCCAATTTTTTATTTTTGTAGGGAGCAAAAGCATGAGAGAAAAGGAAAACCTGAGCAAGAAAAGCTTCAGCATCCTCTTGCCGGAAACAGAGCAAACCGATAGACTTGTCACCGGTAGGATCGGAGATAAGAACGAATTCGTTATTGGTGTTACTGACAGTAAACACCGACGTGCCAGCGAGAGCTTTAGCGACGAGTGATGGATTCAACGTCGTAGTCGGGGTTCCAGACTTGGACTGCGAGACGGATGCGAACGGTGGTGGAGGAGAAGGAGAGAAACGTCGAGAAGCTAGGGTTTCGGCGAATCGTTTGGTGTCTTCGATTCGGGCGGAGAGGTCGGAGCTAAAGCGAGTACAGTGGTGGTGAATGAAAGAGGAGAAGCTGAGGAACGGATTGGGTTTTACTGATGACTCCATTTTCGATTTGCAGAAAAGAAATTGAAAAAACTTGTGCTAAGTGTAACTAACAATCAAGAGAGTGAAGAAGGCTCATCATACTCATCTTCTGGGTTTTTATTTGGGCTTTGTTTTTCTTTATTACTACTCCACTTGATGTCTCGTTTATTCGGCCTTTCGAATATAAGGACTAAAGGCAATCCTCATAAAGCTAGTTTCTCTTTTCAACTTCCCACACCACTCTAAATACATGACTTGTAAAAAGTTTTGTCACTTAAAATACATGTAGATGACATTTTTTCTCAGATTTCTCACTATAAAAAAAATACTAGATCAAGAAAACAATCACAGAAAAAACAAATCAAACATAATTGTTATAACTCAATAAGTTAAAAAAATGAGGAACATTTCTACTACAACCCAAACAATGTTACTGTTTGTGATTACAATTTTAATGGTGGTTGCGTTTCATGGAGAAGCCATACAATGTCCGCAGGTAAACATGTACTTAGCACAATGTTTGCCTTATCTAAAAGCTGGGGGAACTCCTTCTGCAATGTGTTGCAACGGACTTAATAGTCTAAAAGCCGCTGCGCCTACGAAAACCGATAGACAAGTAGCTTGCAATTGCTTGAAGAGTGTAGCTAATACAATCCCTGGAATTAATGATGATAATGCCAAACAACTCCCTTCTAAATGTGGTGTTGATTTGGGGGTCCCTTTCTCTAAGACTGTGGACTGTAACAGGTACGCATATTGCAATTTGCATGGTCATTAACATGTTGAAATATTTTTGTTCTAACGTGGAAGAAAAAACCGAAATCTTTTTGTTCTTACAAAAATAATGTGATGAAATCCTTTTTCATATGTGATAGATTGACCTCTCTTTTATTTGTTTTGTGAACAGCATAAATTGAGAACAGGACCGACTGATTACCAACGGCCATGCAGCTACAATAAAGTGGATATCCTAAAAGAGCAAAAGCACATGAACAAATTAAATTGATACTCAGTATTTATCTTCTCATCATATATTTTATAGGTGTAAATCATATAGTTCTTGGCAAATAAAATGTGATATTCCCACATTAACATATTCCACATTAACATAGTCTCTTAAAACACAGCTCTGAATGTTTCTGAAATGTATGGTACTCTAGAATGAGAATCCGTGCAAAGATACATGATATATCCAAGAAAAATGACTCTTGAACTTCAGTAATAGATAACTAATTGTAGTTGTAAAATATAAGTTCTTCCAATCTGATCATCCGCATTTGCATATAAAATGTTTCACTTTTTGTTTAACAAACACAATCGAAGGGACGCAGTTTTGTAGTAAGAAGTTAATCGATTGGGATTAAAGTGTAAAGGTGGAAGTAAAGATATCACCATATTGAACAACCACTGAAATCAAGGAAACTATTTATTCTTGGAAATACCTGATAGATAGGAATTAAAATTTCAGTATTGAATGACGCCCAAACTCTTCAACCAAGGGAGCATCTCCTCCAATCCTTCCTTTAGGCTCCGAGGGTTATAACCAAGTTCCAGCTTAGCCTTGTCACAAGAGTATGCCCACTGATGTCTCAGCACTGTCACTGTCTGTTCATTACAAAATACTACGACTTGAGATTATTCTATCCCAAATAAGATAGTCTGCAACTAATAAATCCAATTGAAACTCACCGGAGGACTGATAAGTGGAAGCTTTCCTGTAACCCGAGAGATCAGAACAGATAACCATCCATAAGCGTCGATTGCCCATAACGGAATGCTAAAGCTAGGTCTTTTGGTTCCAGTAATCAGTGCAGCCATGTCGAAGACAAGCTTAAAGGAAGCATTTTCCCCAGTGAGTAAGTATCTTTCCCCAAGCCTACCTTTTTCCATTGCAGCAATATGACCCTCCACAACATCATCCACATGGCTGAAGGAGTATCTATCATTCCCAGAGCCAATATATCCAGGTAATCTCCCGTTAAAGCGCTCGATTAACTAGAAGAACAACAATTGCTTAGTCTAACAATGGTTGTAAGTTAATCCGTATACAGGAATTCAACCCTAATAAACCACAATTGGAACTAAACAGTCACTATCCAGTTTGTAAAAGACATCAGAAGGCTCAAGTGATAATCAACCACATAAATGGATCTAGAAAGGTGGACACTTTGAAAGTTACTATGACAAATAAAAGGAAATCATTCTGAAACTTATCACTTTATCATCCCACCAATTTTATCTCTAAACAGCGAACAGAAGAGATTGAAAGGATGTAAAGATTGAAAGTTACCAATCTAGCAACCATATTGCCAGTAGTGAGCTTGCCTGGACCATAGATAACACCAGGATACAGCAAAATTATCGGCACACCTTCAGAAGCAGCATTCAAAGCAATCTTATCAGCAGTAGCCTTTGATCTCTCGTACTCCGTGCAGAAGAACTTCTCACTGTGAACCTAATCACAAGACCAGAGCAAATTAGAACCAAAATAAAATCAAACACAAGAAAATGAAGATTTAGAATGATCATACTTGATTCTCATTAGCAACAGATCCATCGGTAGAGCCAAGAGCGAAGAAGGAAGAAGTGTAGATAATCTTCTCTACGGTCTTCGTCTCCTTAACTGCTTCCAAGACGTTCTTAAGTCCACCAACGTTGACCTAAGCTTCGAAATGACCACCATTACCACCTGATATCTCTGATTAATAAAATTAAGAAGTGGAAGAAAAGCAAAAAGCTTACAGAGACGAATCGAGATGGATCAGGAAGCCAAGGCTCAACTAAAGCCGCGGCGTGGAAAACGATATCGCAACCGGAGCAAGCATCGGTTAGAGAACGGTAGTCAGTTACGTCTCCGTAGGCGAGCTCGACTTCTGGAGGTAGATCGGAGAGGTCGCTGGTGCGGCGGACCAAGGCGCGTACGGAGTGGCCGCGACGGAGGAGAGCGTGGCAGAGTCGTGCGCCTAAGTAACCAGTAGAGCCGGTCACTAATATTTTCATTTTTATTTATTTCGCAAACAAATGTACAGTATTTGCTTCTCTTCATATTTAATTTATGTTGGGCATCTCTTTTACTTTAGAGGCCCATCGTTTGTTTTGTTGTTGGCATGTAAAACACCTACAATGGAGTGAGAGGGTTTCAGTTTTGTGCCTTTTAGGCCTATTTTTCTTTGGACAGAAACCAGAGCAAGATTTAAATAAGTATGTTATGGTTATAAAGTTTTTCTTACGATTTAAAATTTGAAGAAGAAAGGAAACAGTGTAAGACAAACTATTATGCGCATGTACATTGTTATGCTGCATGCATTACGCCTTTACGAATGATGGAAGAACTACAAAAAGTATATTATCTAACATGACAATTAACAGCTAACTACTAGAGTACTAATACTATCCTCATTAGTGTAGATCCTTAGTTGTTTCTTAAAGCAATTTTTAATAATAGAAAGGTAAGAAACGTTTCTATAATTTCTTTGGGTTTCTTTCAAAAAGTTATTCCTGATGTTGTTGTTTCGATTGGGACAGATGATGAACTTCGTTTCCTCGGCAAATTTGTGTTTAATTTTTTATGAATGAATAAGGGGTTCTTACCCAAAAAAAAAAAAAAAAAAAAAAAAAAAAAAAAAAAAAGATAAAAAGCCCTGCCAAAAAAATACGACGCATTTATACCACATTATCCATCACGATATATATCTCTGTCGAGCGAGTAAAAAAAAAAAAAAGCTAAAAAAAGAAGTAGAGGTTTGGTTGTAAATGAGAGCTCAAAATAAAAACTAGTAATAATTAAATAATTAAGAGCTCTATCTCCCACGATTTCCTTTTTCCGGCGGAAGAAATCGAATCTTCAAGTATCCGATTAAAAGCAGAGTGTTAGTAATCGAAGCGAGATCTTGAAATGGTGGGATGACGGCAGTGGGAGATGGCGCGGGGAGGAGGAGAATGGACCGGAGGGATCGCCGGAAGCGGACTTCTCTCTTTCAAAAGAATCACTCTACTCGTTTGCTTTTTCAACATTCTCATTGCTCTCTTTGTTCTTCGCTTTCTCTATGCTTCTTCTCTCCACATCTATTCCAATAACGATTATGGTACCTTCTCTTCATTTGCTTTTGATTTTTGCTCCTGATTGATGATGATGATAATTCGTATCTCAAGCAGCTCTGCCTTTTTGTTTTCTTATCCAGTTGTTAAGTACACAGCTGATGAGATTAGGAAAATGGAGGAATCCATTCGGATTCGAAGATCCAAAGAACCTATTCAGCTTGTTAAATTGGTTTGTGCTTTTTAATGGAACTCCAAAACTTCTATTTCAAAATTGTGTTTTTGATTCTCACAATGTTTGTCTTTGATTGCTCTACGAACCATTAGGTGAAGAAGCTGAAACATGAGGTCGCCACTGCACAATCAAATACTGAACTATCTCCTAATGTTAAACACAAACTAGTTGATGAGATCCTACAGCGTTTAAAAAGCTTAGAGGAGAAGTCTAATGTTACTCACCTTAGAGGTTAGTCTTATTCCTACCTAAGAAAAAAGGGATCTCTGTTTTGCTACTATTCTATACCCATTAGCTTCACAATCACTGTCAAATATAAAACTCATCACATTTATTTTCAAACTGCCACAAACTTAGAGGATTTGTTTTCTTCTCTTTGAAATGTGATGGTAATTTGTCTTATTACCTAACCTGTGAAAGATGTGGTCTGCTGTGTACTTACCAAATGCTCAGTTTAGTAAATATCTCAATATCATTCATGTCGGGGTGGAATATAGCTCAACTAATGATATAGTTATCAGGAAAGTAAAATACGTACACAGAGTTCAGAATCAGCGTGTCTCTTAAATGGAGATTTTGCATGTCTGATTTTTCCATTTGTTCTTGTATAAGTTCATCACGTCTATGGAACATAAGCTCTAACACACACTTAAGTTCTATTCTCTGCATTGATGATGATATGCTATGTAAATGAATGAACATTTGAGCCACAAAAGGGCCTTACTCTAGCAATGGTGCCATCTGGTACATAATCTTTTCGGTGTTCTTTAGATTTCTCCTAGCTTACTCGACATGTTCATATGTCTTAACAAGCTTCTCATGTTATTTTCTACTGCATCAGAAAAAGATATGCTCAAGAATTCCATACTGTCATGATACTCACCTTTTTGACTTGTGAAGAGTTACATTTGTCATTATATTCACCTTTTTAATTTATCATGTGCTGACTAGGCTGATGAGCAATATGCGTTAATTCATAGTTATTTACAAGAGTAATAGGAATAAGGTGGAAAGTAGGAATGGGATAAGTTGTTTGGTTAGAGAGGTAACAGTAACACAGTCCTTATAACCTAGACTTAAGACACTGGGTTGCTTTTTGATGCTTCAAACTGAGTTCTAAAAACATATTTTTCTCTTGTGATGTTAGTAATGCATGTAGACTTGTTACTGTTATCGCCTACAATAGTTTTTCTTTGACACATTCATGTTATCCCTGTGTTGCCTTTTAATACCTTCTTATCTTCATTTGGCAAACAGAAGTTGTAGAAACGTGGCGCAGTGAGAAGCTGGAGGAAGCTAAAGAGCTAATTCAGGGACAAAATGGGGTAAATTCCACCCTCATAGTGGAGGAAGCAGGTATTTACTCCTCTAGAAAGATTACTGAGTTTCTCACCTTGAGCAAAAATTCATTTTATGGAATCCTCCGGATACTCTATCATTGGTTTGTATAATTAGAGGGAAAATTCTTTTGTTCTTTAATTATCTAGGGATGCTTGTAAGGGCTTTAGAGTTGGAGTGGGATGTGCTGTCTGAAGAGATAGGAATCTGGTTACCTGCTGAGGTTACCAATGAAGAACACGATGATAAACCTGAAGGGGAGGAAGAGCCTGGTAATATTTCCTGCATACCCGATCTCTACTTTTGTAGTGCTTTGGGTGAAGAATTGTGATGGAGATCATAACCAAGAAACTAAATGAAAGTTTGGTGAATTCAAAACTCATGAGGTTATGCCGTTTTTTGTTGTATAGAGGAGATATTAGCAGGCAGACCAGTGCCAGCTGTATGCAATGTAGAGCTTCACACAGATTATGGTGGTGCTGCAGTGAGATGGGGACTTACACATCATAAAGAGAGTGCAGCTGATTGTTGCCAAGCTTGCTTAGACCAGGCAAAGCGAGCAAAACCTGGAGAAACGAGATGCAACATTTGGGTTTATTGTCCATCTGAGTTTGGTTGCTTCTCTCCTGATATTTATGAGCATAAACATCAAGAATGTTGGCTTAAATACGTAAGAACTTACCTCGTTCACATACTACTTTACCCAATTTTCAGTTTCCTTGAGACTACTCGTCCAAGTTGGATTGGAAGCTTGACTCATATAAACTATGTCTATGTAAATTACAGGCAGAGAAGCCAAAACAGAATTTTAAAGACAGATATTCTGAGACATACAGAAACAACCACCCAAAAGCGCCTTCTATCGTTCCATGGGTTTCAGGTGTTGTAACGGCTTAAGCAAAACCCATGTGGAGAGATTGATGGAACAATAGGAGATAGTTTTGGTTTCCTCAGCTGAGTTACCATTTTTCAGAGTCTTGAAACTTTAGTATCGTACCAAAGATGCTAACATCTTTGCCCAGATGTATACAAAATAGAATGTTTTTTTTTTTTTTTGTTGATTGTCTTTAAATACTTGTGGCTTACCAAAAAAACATATGGTCGAAGTCGAATATGGTTTGAGAAATCATGTTTTTGTCCAAGCTTGTTCGATTCTCTAGTGGATGAAAAAAGCTATCTATCGACTTGGCATTTACGTACGTCGATCAAATGTCTGTCTCCTGGTTCAGACAGTGAGTTATGATCAGGTAATATCAGAGTCAGGTTTGTATACAACAGAGAGATACAAACACTATCGAAACAGAGCGACAAGGGGATTAATGATGTTAGTTAGACTCCAATGCTTATGTCTGGTCGGTAATTTCTGTTATGTTATTAAAGTTGTAAAATGAATAATGAATGAAAAAATAGGAACTAAAAAAACGGAGGGAAAAGAGAAAAAGAGAGGTGTTCAATCTTTTGTTTCCGGGGTTGTCTCTATTCTAATTACAGACTTTCCAATTGTGTATCTCTCTTTTCTTGTCATAAAAACTTCTTAATCGGAAGTTCAATAATTCTCTTCTACTTTCTTCATTGTTCCTTCCTCTTGTAAGTCTCTCTTTTCATTGATTCTTTCTTTTGGTGGCGATCTTCGTGCCAATCGTTTTAGCGTTTCTCTTGTAAGTTTTGGTTTCTAGCATCCTCCAATGGAGGATTTGAAAACAACAGAAGCTGTATCTCCTCCAGAAGATTCTAGTGGGACCTCAAATGTTAGTGATATTGGTGAAATTATAAGGCCTGAGTTGAAGCAACCTCAAGAAATACCAACAAAACTAGAGAACAACGAAGCCATTCAACAATCTCAATGTGGAGATTCAACTGAAAATGGGAAAACTTATCTAGATGACACTTTTTTACCTTCCAGTTTATCAAACTCTCAAGATTCTTCCACTACTCCTACTTTTGCTTCTCCCTCTGTTGAGATTGTTCTGCCTCGCGTAAACACTAAGTATGGGGCAGAGGGCACAACAAGAAATGGAGTGTCTCCAAGATCTCTTTCTTCCCCAAGAAGCATTGGATCTCCAAAAGCACTCCTATCTCCAAGGTTTGCAGGATCATCATCACCATTGAGCAATGGAACACCCAAAAGTATGGATTCTTATAGAGACTCTATTGATACAGCATCACCTTTTGAATCTGTTAAAGAAGCTGTCTCAAAATTTGGGGGAATTACTGACTGGAAAGCACATAGAATGAAAGTGTTAGAGGTATATTTACTTATGTGTATATATCTGACTTCTTTGCCTTCGTATTAGTAAAGAATTTGTGCTCACTGTTTTTGTTGCAGCGACGCAATTTTGTGGAACAAGAGCTTGAAAAGATTCAGGATGAGATTCCTGAGTACAAAAAGAAATCTGAGACGGTAGAGATGTCAAAAATGCTAGCTCTTGAGGAGCTAGAGAGCACAAAGAGACTCATAGAAGAGTTGAAGCTTAATCTTGACAAGGCCGAAACAGAAGAACAACAGGCAAAGCAGGACTCTGAGCTTGCCAAGCTGAGAGTTGAAGAGATGGAACAAGGAATTGCTGATGAAGCTAGTGTTGCAGCTAAAGCACAGCTCGAAGTGGCTAAGGCAAGACATACATCTGCGATTTCAGAACTGGAATCTGTCAAGGACGAGCTACAAACTCTGCAAAAGGAGTATGATGCTTTGGTAAAAGAAAAAGACTTGGCTGTGAAGGAAGCAGAAGAAGCGGTTTTGGCGTCAAAAGAAGTTGAGAGGAAAGTTGAAGAACTCACTATAGAGTTGATAGCTACAAAGGAGTCACTGGAATGTGCGCATTCTTCTCATTTGGAGGCAGAAGAACATAAGATTGGAGCAGCCATGTTGCGTGATCAGGAGACTCATCGCTGGGAGAAGGAACTAAAGCAAGCAGAGGAAGAACTACAAAGACTTAAGCAACATATAGTTTCTACAAAGGAACTCAAAGTGAAACTTGAATTTTCTTCAGCCTTGCTGCTTGATTTGAAGAAAGAATTGGCAGATCATATGGAATCATCCAAGTTGAAGGAGGAAACGGGTGAGTCGGTAACCAACAGTGAGATTTCCTTACAGGAAAAAAACCATACAGATATACAAAAAGCTGTTGCTTCTGCAAAGAAGGAACTAGAAGAAGTGAACACAAATGTGGAAAAAGCAACTTCTGAAGTTAATTGCTTAAAGGTGGCATCCTCTTCCTTAAGATTGGAAATTGAGAAAGAGAAATTAGCACTTGACTCAATCAAACAAAGAGAAGGGATGGCATCGATAACGGTTGCTTCTCTAGAAGCTGAGATCGACATAACGAGGTCCGAAATAGCTTTGGTTGAGTCCAAGGAAAAAGAAGCCAGAGATGAAATGGTGGAGCTACCAAAGCAACTGCAACAAGCAAGTCAAGAGGCTGATGAAGCGAAATCATTCGCTGAACTTGCTCGTGAAGAGCTGCGAAAGTCTCAAGAAGAAGCAGAACAAGCAAAGGCTGGAGCAAGTACAATGGAGAGCAGATTATTTGCAGCTCAGAAAGAAATTGAGGCTATTAAAGCTTCAGAGAGGCTGGCATTAGCTGCCATCAAGGCATTGCAAGAGAGCGAATGTAGTTCAAAGGAGAGCGGTGTTGATTCTCCGAGAACTGTAACACTGACAATAGAGGAGTACTATGAGCTAAGCAAGCGTGCTCACGAGGCTGAAGAAGAAGCCAACGCAAGAGTTGCAGCAGCGGTTTCTAAGATAGATGAAGCCAAAAATACAGAAAAGAGAAGTTTGGAGAAGTTGGAAGAAGTAAACAAAGAAATGTTTATGAGAAAGGAAACACTTGCAGGAGCAATGGAGAAGGTTGAGAAGGCTAAAGAAGGGAAGTTGGGTGTAGAACAAGAGCTGAGAAAATGGAGGGAAGAACATGAAAAAAAGAGAAAGGGTGGTGACAATGGTGTGAACTTAGAAAAAATTAGTGGAAAAAGCATTGAAGGGTCGAAGGAGAAAGAAGCTGAGACTAATGACTCAAACCCAACCCCACGGGCAAATCCTGGAAAGAAAAAGAAGAAATTTTTCCCAAGATTTTTTATGTTCTTGATGAAGAAAAAGTCACCTAAGTGAGTTCGATGTGAAGAAGTTGATTGTGTAAGATTCTATAAATGTTAATCTATATTCTATACTACAAATGAAGAGTTAAAGCTTCCTCAGTTTCTAAACATGTCTGAAACAACATATCTGTGATGAGTTTGTCAATGAATCAGAGAATACACATTTGTTAAACACTAGCTTTGGCGCAAACTAGTGTCCTTGAATAAAAACTACGCAGAAATGCAAAATGGAACACATTTACAGCAAAAAATTTCTCAAGAGCCGAGTGAATTGGATAAGCTTTCATCATGCTACATCTTCCAACATTGCTTCTTTCAAGGGAAAATGAAAACGTCTACAATATGACCAACTTAAAAGTCAAAGTCAAACCAAAGTAATTTAGCAACATAGCTAGATGCCTTTTCTCTGAATCTAACATGGTTCTAAGAGCCAGAAACATTGGAATTTCACATGGTTACAAATAGACTAGAATTCAAATTAAACAACTAGTGGTCAGGTCCATCACTTGCTTGTTTCATCGCTTGCTGGATAAGCTGAAAGAACTGACTTTCATAGGTGTTGCAATGACTAAAGGTGCTTCAGGTGAACCAGAGATTGCAAAGTTGTCATTCATGAAGCGACTGTCCACAATAGATTCATTTCGAAGGACTATTTTGTAGCAGTAGCATTTCTTAAGCCCTTCCTGCTCATGGTAGCATTCATGAGATCCATTCTTCACTTGCTGAAAGTTCCATATCACACTGAACTTGCCAACAGTTGCTACCACATGACGTTCCTGTTTCCCATCCTCCGTGACCTATATATCGGAAAAAATAGATAAAAGAGTCAGGAATCAACTATCAGTCATTTCAATAGATAAATGATTCAACAGTAGCAAAAGTTTCTTTATGAAAAATTCACGGTTGAAACACGAGGCAACTGAGGAACACTATAACCTGTAAATTGAAAAGTTTGTGCCAAATGGATGAAGACAAAGTACAGTTGGGCCTGCAGCAGATTAGACATTTTTGTATCTAGATGGAAACAACTGCATAAAGTCACCAACCCAGCTATGGGAAAGACATCAAAGAGAAGTATTTCAGATAGAAGTGACTTATTCTTCAAATGAAAAAAGAAAGAAATGGCATAATCAACTCTGGTTTTGGTGTGCAATTTATATGATTGTCTGCCAAAAAATTCTTAGACTTAAAATATTATGTGCACTATACTATGAGCAAATCATGCAAGATTTGATGTGGTTATCAAGAGTAAGAATGTGACTTTTTCAGCACAAATATAAACTGCAACTAGAGTTTTGCTTACCCAAGAAAACTGAGCATTGCGGAACTTGTTGTCAGATCCAGCTAAATGGGCATCAAGAGGTCTCAACTTGAGCAACCTTGGTGCGGCAATCTTATTTCCCATGCGACCCTCGAAGCCGGTCTTTGTTTTGCCAGTTTTGTCAGTGAAAAGGGTACAGATGACAATCAAATATGTGTCAGTTGTACCAACTATCCATTTCCCATCGAAAGTAGCATCCACATGAGTTACAGGTGCACCAAGTCCAGGGAAAGCCGTCTTAGCCTGCCTCATAGTGTTGCTAGAGTAGAGTCTAATCTTGCCATCAAGGGAGCCAACAACAATTGAGCCATCACCAGTGGTAGCAAAGCACTGGAAGTTAGTCCCTCTAGAAAACTGATGCCCCTGTGCCCAATTCAGGACTGGTGTATTCGCAGTAGCAAGATCCTGAACCATTCCATATCGGTCACGCATATCCCACCTGCAAAGCCTATTGTTATCCAGACCAAGAAAGGTTGATGCAGATGGGTCCAATTGAGCACCTTTACCATCATTGGTAATGTCACTCATAGAGATATCCACTCCATCTTTCTCAAACTTCCACTCAGAAATAACCTTGCCGGTTTCAATGTCGAGCTGATGGATTCCTCGTGAATGAGGCGTCTGGCTCATGGGACTCATGAGCAGCATGTTAGTCTCAGCTCTCATGAGAAGAGCCTTTTTGGGTGCTGAGGAGTGAGCCCGACCATAACCAGGCTCAAAGTTAACACAAACACCTTTCCCTTGAATCCCCTGCCTCATGTTCTTGAAAACCTGAATACCAGAATTTCCAACAAGAAAACTATTATCTAAAGCACCTAGAGCTAAGCTATGTATGCCCTCGCTCGTAGCTTCTTCAAAAGCCTCAGTCAAATCCTGTGTATCTCTAGCCGGAGTTGAAGATCCTGGGGTTTTAAGCAAAATATCATCAGCATCTTCCCACATGGAATCATCAGCAGCCTCAGGATTCGCCCACCCAATGAAATCTTTGCCATAGATTTTTGCCTTATTGGCCTCATTCAACTCAACTCCATGATTGTTCTCAAACAAGCAATTGTTATAGCTGCTTACAAAAGTCGAAAAGTCTTCGCTGCTGGCAAATTTCATGGCCCAAACGGCTTTAGCAACGAAATCAACACGGCGTTGATCTTTATAAGCCTTTAATTGCATTTCATCTGAGACCTTTTCTCGGATCTTGCTACCTACCTTCAAAATCCACCATTCATTTTCGACATCTCCATTGACATCGTCATCTTCATCATCTTCATCTCCTTTGTTAGTCTTAACGAAACAATAAGCAGTCAACTTCTCAGCTGTGACCCATTTGGCTTTAGGAGTGTTTCCATTGATGTAGCGGAAAAGCCGAGCTGAGTTCTGACTAGACTGGGCTTGCGTCGATGGGTATTTCAGCTTCAGTGCTTTGAGTTTTGCTTCCACGTCGTCCAATGATGAAGGAGATTTAGGCCCGCGACGACCACCGGAGGAAGAGATGCCTAACGTATCATCCCTGGAGTCCTGAAACTTGTCTTCCTCTTCTTCTCCGTCTCTTCCTTCTTCATATTCTTCATATTCATCCTCATCTGAGGAACAAATCTCCAGATCTTCATGACTGTGTGCTGCTCCCATATCGAAGAATCCTGGAAATGAAAAGAGCTAGAGAGAATCTGGAATAACGGCAATGAGATTCAAATGAGGGTGGGAAATTGAAAACGAAGAAGAAGAAGAAGAGCGCAAGTTCGAAATTTGAAAATTAGGGTTTCTCAAAAGCATGTGTCGCTGTAACCTTTGGACAGATCGGAGATAACCGGCTACAGCCAGTAAAGAGAAGTTATAGCGGATCTGCAGTACTATTAAATACCGGCTACAGCCAGTTGAACTCCGATAGAAATATTTGGTCATTTTCAAGGACCAAATATTTCTATTATGCCAAAGATAAAAATAAAAAAATGCTGGTTTCGATTGGCCGATTTATAGGAAGTACGGTTCTAGTGTTTTTTGAATCAAAATCACAACAAATCATTTTTAAATAAAACTAATCAGATGTTAGTGGACAACAATGTGCTTTGTCATCCATCATATGTTAAGCACAAAAAATATACTCCTAGTTAAACCTAGACTTTCATCATAAATACGTTGTCGTTTCACCTCCTATTAAAATACGTTATCGTAACAGTAATACGTTAGCTAATACAGTACGCTTTATAATTTCATAGAGATTTTCGTCCTTTACACGGAGAGACTGATAGGGACGACTGAAACCTAGATCCAATCTCTTCACTGTCTCCTCCGTTGTTAGGATTTCTCAGGTGACAGTTTCCGATTCTCTTCCTTTCTCTCTCGATCTAATTTCGCCCTCCGTCGGTTTCTTCTCTTTCAACTGCTTGATTTCCCACTTTAAATTGTTGCTGAGAATCAGAATTGATTTCTGATAACATATAACGAATTTACCTAGTTTTGTATCCTTTGAGAACAAAATTCCTCGAAATTGAATTTCTGGGTTTGTTAATGAAATGTATATACACTTGGAGAGCTGAGTTTCTTTAACTTCAATCTAAATTATAAACAATTTGAGATTTACCCTGATTCTTACTTAAAGAACCCAACTTTAGCTTGAGATGTGAATTTGTAGTTCAGTAACCATGTCTTGTGATGCAGTGAATTATTATTTGGCTCATGTCCCTGAATTGTAAACAGCAATCACCCTTGTTTTGTAAAGCTCGTAAAAACTGCAGCTTTTTTTTTTTGTTTTGTTTTTTGTTGGCTTACATGAGTTTTTGGGTGTGATTTTATCTTTTGCAGGTTCACATCTTTTGGAAACTTATAGCAACTTCTAACGCAACTCATATATTCGCTTGTATGTGATAAGGGTTCGGGGGATATATATAATCTCAAGGAACTCTTTTCTTATCATGGAAACTCTATGGACTCTTTTGTACCTGCTAGAACCTGCTCCAGCTACTCTCATTGTCACAGCTGTCACAGTGACATTTGCATCCGCTTTCCGTGCTCTTAACTATGGGAAAGAGATGGAGAGAAATCGTGACTTCTCCGAAGCATCCATAACTCTAGATAGCTCCCAGGCCTTAATGATCCCAGTAATGAGCTCTTGCAGTTTGCTTCTCATGTTCTATTTGTTCTCTTCTGTTTCCCAGCTCCTGACTGCGTTTACAGCCATTGCTTCTGTTTCATCTCTCTTTTATTGGTTATCACCATATGCCGTATATATTAAGACGCAGCTTGGTCTGTCTGATCCCTTCGTCTCACGCTGCTGCTCCAAATCGTTTACAAGAATCCAAGGATTGTTACTTGTGGCATGTGCTGTGACAGTTGTGGCATGGCTCATCTCTGGCCATTGGGTGTTGAACAATTTGCTTGGGATCTCCATTTGTATAGCTTTTGTCAGCCATGTTCGTCTTCCTAATATAAAAATATGTGCTATGCTCCTCGTGTGTCTCTTTGTATATGACATATTCTGGGTTTTCTTCTCTGAGAGATTCTTTGGTGCTAATGTTATGGTGGCCGTGGCAACCCAGCAAGCATCAAACCCAGTTCACACAGTAGCTAACAGTTTGAATCTCCCTGGACTGCAATTGATCACAAAGAAACTGGAACTGCCAGTGAAAATTGTTTTTCCTCGGAACCTTTTGGGAGGTGTAGTACCTGGTGTGAGTGCCTCAGATTTCATGATGCTTGGTCTTGGTGACATGGTACAGACTAAACCCTACTTTGATTTTAAGATTGGTGTGTCATTATATGCGTACCAACTGTAAGTCTGTAAGAAATGTTCTCTCTCAGATTATAGTGACCATTTGTTGTTAACTGTTTATTTTTATTGTTCCAGGCTATTCCCGCAATGCTTTTGGCTTTGATCCTCTGTTTTGACCATCGAAAAACTAGAGATGTGGTGAATATTTTTGATCTAAAATCTTCCAAGGGACACAAATACATATGGTATGCACTTCCCGGATACGCCATTGGCTTGGTGGCGGCTCTAGCTGCAGGTGTCTTGACCCACTCACCTCAGCCAGCTCTACTTTATCTGGTAATATATCTCCATCTTTTAAACTTTTTTGTTCCTCTGGTCTTACATCAAGGGTATATATTCTACATATATTTATGTGCACAACAGATATCAACACTTCAACCGAAATTTTGTTGATAGTACCTTTCTAGTTTCAATCCAATGTTTGTCCTAAGAAGTCATTTTTGTATATTTTAATGAGCTCGATCAGTGTCAAGCATAGTGAGATTATGATGTTTAATTTGTTTTCATTGTGGAGTATATACAGGTACCATCTACGTTAGGACCGGTGATCTTCATGTCATGGCGGAGAAAGGATCTTGCGGAGCTGTGGGAAGGACCTGCATTATCCAATCCCACTGAGAAATCTCATGAAATAGAGATTTGAGTTTATTATATCAATCAAAATTATTCAGAAACCTAAACATAAAACATAAAACATAAAACAAAGACGTTTAGTAGGAACATAATCAGATCAAGAGTTCTTGTATCCTTAAGTTAACAAAAAAAAAATGAAAATGGTAACCAAAGAGAAATGCTGTCCTATTATATCCTTCATTTTTTTTGCTTTACACATATCTTTATGTATAACCAACATAGTTAATAGGAATAGAAATATAACATTTAAATTATTTTCTTACTATTAGAGATCAATACCAATATTTAAAAACCCATTATCAATAAAATAAAAAAGTACCAATTGATTAAAACGTAGGCACTTAATAATGAAGTTTAAGTACATAATATTTTTCAAAATTTAAGCGTAACCAATTAGTTAATTCGAAAATTTAATATAATCTATCTTCCAATAAATTCTTATAAAGCTTTTCAGTTTCTCTTTTAGAACTTAAAACCCACTAAGATTAATAAACAATATACATTATTGAGTTTTATAGTACAAAAAA
>OVAQ01001389.1:0-18030 GCA_900406345.1 Erysimum cheiri
AAACCAAAACGACAAAAATAAGTAAAAATGTTTATGTGTAAGCTTACAATTTAATTTGATTGTCCCGACTGGACTATAGTCCATTATTTAACATAAAACATTAGAAACCAAAACGACAAAAATAAGTAAAAATGTTTATGTGTAACTAAATTTACATGGACTATAGTCCATTATTTAACATACACAGTGTAAGCTTACAATTTGATTGTCCCGACTGGACTATAGTCCATTATTTAACCTGCAACTTCAGACTGGTTTTTTTTTTGGTAAAAAACTTCAGACTGGTTGTTTTCGAAATGAAGTTTATTGATTAAAACTCTCTTTTCTTGCAAGATGATGAACGTGCAATGTCATATATTGTATTTGATTAAACATCAGCTGAACTTTGAAAACGTGTAACCACGTATAAGAATAAATTAACTGTAGGGGCTCTTATATTATGTAGAATCTCTATTCACATAAGCAAAATACCAAGTCCAAAAGTCTTCTTCAACGATATTATTGGTCATCGCGCACTCAGAATTACAAAGAATTAAGAAAACATGTTCTTCGCAGGACTTCTCAAGTCGATATTGAGAGAACCAAGAACTGATTACAATTTTATTCATCCTTTCATCCCTCCTTCTTCACCATCATCATCAACACGTCAATACAGCTACGACGTCTTCCCAAGCTTTTCCGGTCAAGACGTCCGCAGAAACTTTCTCAGCCACTTTCTTGAAGGGTTGAAAACCAAAGGAATAAGCACGTTCATAGACAATGGGATCATGAAGAGCGAGTCTATCAACTCTGAGCTCGTAAGAGCCATTAGGGAATCAAGGATTGCCGTCGTAATCCTCTCTAAGAATTATGCCTCTTCGGGCTGGTGTCTAAACGAGTTGCAGTTAATCATGGAGTGCAGGTTTACTTTAGGACAGACTGTTATGACAATTTTCTGCGATGTGGATCCATCTGATGTCCGGAACCAGACCGGAGATTTCGGGAAGGCCTTCGAGGAAACTTGTGATGGAAAGACACAAGAAAAAAAGCAAAGATGGAGAAAAGCTTTGACTGAAGTTGCAATTATTGCTGGAGAACATTCTGTTTCATGGTATAGTACTGTTCCAACTTCCATGATAATGAATCCATTTTAACAGTTTTTGTATCGATTTAATACTGTCCTAACTTCATATGTACCTGTCTTTTGTAGGGCTAGTGAAGCGGCAATGATCTCGAAAATCGTCATGGATGTTTCAAACGAGTTACCGTCTTCAGACTTTGATCGGTTAGTTGGAATATAATCGATGATATATGCTTAGAATCCGATGAGGTTAAGATAGTGGGAATCTGGGGTCCTGCTGGTATTGGCAAAACCACTATAGCTAGAGCTTTATACAAACAAGTGTCGTGCAACTTCCAGCTTAAGTTTTATAAGGAGAATCTTGAGGGAACGCATAGGATGCTCACTCTTGACCACATTGGCTTGCAAAATCATTTGGAAAACGAGATACTCTCTGGAGTTTTAGATCATCGGGACATGAAGATACCTGACTTACAAGAGGCGCAATTTAGGTTGAAGCACCAAAGAGTCCTTCTCATTCTTGACGATGTCTGTTCCAGGGAGTTACAAGCTTTAGGAGATCTAATTCAGGGTCTTAGATTCGGAAGTAAGGTTATTCTAACGAATGTAAATCTAGATACATTGAGGAAGAACGGGATCAACCAGATTTACAAAGTTGCTTTCCCATCGAGCGAAGAGGCTCAACAAATCTTCTCATACTCTGCGTTCGGGCAAAGCTCTCCACCAAGAGGTTACGTGGAGCATGCCACTGAAGTATTGAAGCTCGTAGCTCCTTTTCCACTTGGTCTCAAGGTCTTAGGTTCGGCTTTACGTGGGAAGAGCAAAGAGGAATGGCTAAGGACACCAGCTAAACTCGAATCCTATCTTGACGACAAGGAAATTGAGAAAGTAATTAGATTTGCATATGATGGTTTATCTGAGAAACACAAAACTTTATTTAATCTGTTAACAGAAAATATAAGCTTTGATGTGAACGTGAAAGACGCCATATTCTTGCTTTCGGAGAGGGACTGGGATGTGGAGAAAGGGATACAAAGACTAGCTGACATGGGTCTCTTCTCTATATCTAGGGAAGGAGGAATCATCATGCACTGTTTGGTACGGTTAATGTCTATAAGGTTATGTTTGTCCAGTAATAATTTGTTGGAAAATAATTAAAAAAGTTGTTCTGTTTAACTTTTGTGGACACAAACACAATAAACAAATGTTGCGTTTGGTTCATACGTCGTATCTAGAGAAATTGGACTCAATGGCAACAAAAATGATAATTATAATTCATCTTATGACTTACATTTTAGAATGCATCATTATAATACGTGGGACTAACTTTGTATATGTTGACATTTTCATTAATGTCGCATTCCATTTAGTTTACATTCTTATTCTTGTTTGCATATGTATTGCTCTTAGATTTGTTAGATTCGCATTCTTGATTGCATTCATAATGTTTATAATTTCCTTTAACATTAGTATTGGTATTAGCATTAAAAATGTGTTTGATAAATGAGGGTTTATATTGGTTTAATTGAGGTGCTATGTCTAAGTTATGCTACCTACTAAGAATTCAAATGCAATCAATAAGTACATTTAGTTAAAAGTTGAAAGAGAAAGGCGTACCTGAGAAAGAAACCAGAGCATTTGCTAACCCCAAAGCCTATCGTACACCGCGAAAACCGGTTCTTCCAAAAGGCGTAAGAAAAAGCTTAAATCCTGCTTCAAATAATCATATCAAGCTCTGAGAAAGAACGCATGCTACTCAAGTTCAAATGTAGACAAAAGCTATTAGTATTAAAGAATGGAAAAGCAATTGAAAGAGAAGAACGTACCTGAGAAACCAGAGATTCTTTTCTGAATACAAATATTGCTGAGAGAGAAGCAAATATAAGATTTACATACATACCCGCTAGCCAATAGTGTTAAAGGCAACGCCATCCTCATTAAGTTAATCATGATGACAACCAGAAGTCACCACAAAAGCTAGAAATTGCCAAGAATGGACCAGACACTCTACAACAAATCCTACTACTACAATAATTCAAACTCAATCAATAACACTATAATATTGGAAACTGAGGGAGGATGCGAGAGAGAAGTCGAACCTCATACAAATCATGTACACACTCCAGTTCTTGGTCTTATAAAGCTGGAAAGATATGCTAATAATAATTCATAGCTGAATAGTTAATAATTTGTTTAAAAGGAGGTAAAGACATTTACCTGATCAAAAAGCAACCAGATTTATGTAACAACTCGATTCACTATAAAAAATCAGCCATAACAAGATGTAATTAGAACACAGTGAGACTAGTGGATTGATATATTCTTAAATGACCTATAACATGTCTAAGGTATGTAAATAGAAGAAAAAATGAACTTACAATTGTTGCTAGCTGAATAATAATAACTCATAGATATACATACAGTCATAAATTGGTTTAAAATAAGGAAATGACATTTACCTGATAAAAAGCAATTGAATTTCTGCAACATCTCAATTTCCCTATTACAAATCAGGGGATGTCGTTAGCACACAATGAGATGAGGGGAGATGGATCTATTTTTCAATGACCTAACATGCGTAAGATATGTAAATAGAAGAAAAATGAACCTACCATTGTTGCTAGACCACAGCCAAAATCCAACATTAGTGCCCTGGTTTGATGCTACATAAAACAATAAACAAGTACAAAGAAGTATATCTAGGTAGAAATACATACCTTACATCCTTGCAAGATTATAGAGTTTATGCAGAAGGTTGAATTTAAGAAGAAGATATTACGCTGTCCCAGACTCCCAGTCCAGTAAGATATAGAGTTTTGCTAAAGGTTGAATTTCTTAATCCAAGACATAATCCATTAAGTTTTTTCAAAAGCAGAAGATTGAATATCATATTCACGTACTGTCCCACCACAACAAGATATAAAGTTTGTGTGCAGAAACTTGAATTTTCCAATCTTGGGACGTAAGTCAACAATGGCGGATCTAAGCAAAAGCTATATATATCATGTCGTCCCAGTCCAACAAAATATACAATATAGTGTATGCAGAGTATTGAATTTTTCCCAATCTTGAAGCATCATTCGAGCAGCCTTGTTAAAAGGCATATCCTTATTAGAGTTAGATGCAGAGAATTTAATTTCTCATTCTTGTGACATCATAATTCAACAAGTATAAACTGAAGACATACTTATTCCCCCATCAAAAATATGCAGAAGATTGAACATTGATCATGCTATCCCAGCCTAGCAAGATATAAAGCAGAGTATTGAAATTCTCATTCTTAGAACATAATTTGACAAACCTCATTAAAGAAGCTTAGGATATCATTGCAGTCCCAAGCTCAGCAAACTATAAAAGCAGACGACTGAATTTCTAATTCTTGGGACATAATTTGGAACAAGTCACTGAAGGCATATTGAGTTCCCCCTATTTATTTATGCAGCAGACTGAATATTGTACCCAACGCAGCAAGCTATATAGCTTTTGCTATCCTGTTGTCTCATTCCACCAAACCTTATTTACAGCAATTCAAAACTATATCATGCTGTCTTGTTCCAGCAACATATAGAGTTTACGCAGAAAGACGAATTTTTTCCCCTCAGAACATCATGACAATCCTCAAATATTTTCCCAATCAGGTGTATAAGATTTAGTATTGTTTATCATGCTGTCCTTTCCCAACAAAATATAGTTTATGCAGAAACTTGAATTTCAGAGACTATGGGACATCTTTGAGTGTTGTCTCCGCCCAGTAGAAAATCTATAGCTTATGCAGAAAATTGAATTTCAAATATCTTAGGACATCGTTAGTTGTTTTATCATGTCGTCACCCCAACATCTAGCTTTGTGCAGAAACTTGAATTTCAAATATCTTAGGACATCGTTAGTTGTTTTATCATGTCGTCACCCCAACAAGATATGTAGCTTTGTGCAGAAACTTGAATTTCAAATATCTTAGGACATCGTTAGTTGTTTTATCATGTCGTCATCCCAACAAGATATGTAACTTTGTTAGGACATCGTTAGTTGTTTTATCATGTAACTTTGTTAGGACATCGTTAGTTGTTTTATCATGTCGTCACCCCAACAAGATATGTAGCTTTGTGCAGAAACTTGAAATTTCCAATCTTGAAACATCATTGAATGTTTCTATCAAGCTGTTCCCAGTCCAGCAAGATGTATTATTTATGCAGAAATAATCATGTTATCTCAGCCCATCAAAATCTATTGTTTGGGACATCGTTAGTTGTTTTATCATGTTGTCACCCCAACAAGATTAATACCTTTGTGCAGATAATTGAATTGAATTTTCTGATCTCGGAAACAAGCCTTATTAAAAGGATATATGTCCTCCAACAATATGCAGATTATTGAAAACTTACATGTTGTCCCAGCCCAACATGATATCTTATCTTTAAACCGACAATTGAATTTTCAAATCCTCGGACATTGATTTGTACATGTATTCCATCAATGCTGTCCCAGCTCAGCACAATATAGAGTTTAAGCAGAGTATTGAATTGATTTATCATGGGACTATACAGTTTAGTTTGCAGACATTGAAGTTTGACATCATAAGACACAGACCTTGTAAAAGGCGGGTCTATGCAGAAATTGAAGTTTGTATCTATGCAGAAATTGAAGTTTTGTATCATGCTGCCCCAGCTCAGCAAGATATAGAATTGATTGCAGAGATTGAATCATCGAATTCTGTAATATTGGGACATAACTTGAGAGGAACAATGCTTATCTCCGCTTAAAGCAAATATTGCTTGCTTGTGTTAGGCAACAAGGGACGATACGGGACAATTTCCCCAAGTTAGAAACAGGACATACAACAATCATATCATGTGTCGTCCCTTTCTTTTGGGTTTTATAAAAACAAAACCAAAACAAAATGAAAACGTTTAATCAATGATCTGGGTTTCTAATCCCAGAAAATCTTTGTTTTTTTTTTTTTAATACGAAACGCTAGGATCCAAGATCCAAAAGAGGACTTTTGATTTGCAAAACACGAAATAAACAAAAACCCTAATTTGAAAGAAAAACGTAATTTTTAGATTAAAAAACAATTTGAAATCGAAACCTTAAGATGTAAGAATACAACAACAAGAGAGGGCTTTTCAGTTTTTCTCGGTTTTGTAAAAATTGAAAACTAATCGAAACTCTGAATTTGAAAAAGAAGTAACGTATCTAAGAAACGAAATTAAAAACCGACAAAAACACAGGTTTTCTTTCGGTTTGTAAAAATTGAAAACTAATCGAAACTTTGAATTTGAAAAAGAGGTTAAGAATCTACGAATCGAAGAAAACAAAGATTCAAAGAGAGGGCTTTTCTGATTTTCGAAAAAAATTTACAATCACGAAAGTAAAACCCTTCAAACTGATCCGATAGAAAAACTGATCCGATAAAAAAACAGATCCGAAAGAGGGTTTTTGATTTTCCAAAATCGAAGTAAAAAGAAAACCTTAATTTGAAACAACAAAGGTTCTACAAGTTTAAAGAAACAGTTTTTAGAAACGAAAACAAAACCTTGTTTTCGTTTTTGAAAACTGCGAGAGAAGAAAACGAAAATTATGAGAAGTTGAGAACCCATCTGAAAAAGCATACATCGCTTACTTAATGGAGGATAATTAGTAGTGACCGTCTTAAGAAAATTTGACAGCTGGCAAAAAGATACAGTAAATTACCGTTAGTGAAACGTAAGCCCATCATCAGCCCATACAATTTCCTTTTTTAGTTTTTTACTAGAAACAAATTAAAACGTAGAGCAAATAGAAAAAGTTATTTCAATTTTTCAATAAAATGAATTTTTAGATTTATTTAAAATTTGAAAAACAAGAAAAAGAAAAAATATTTCTTTAATATGTACTGTATAATTCTTGAGAAGGTTTATTTATAGGCCCAACAACTTCGCGGGCTTTGCTTCTCCATCTTCGTTATCAAATTTAAAATATTTCACAAAAACCCTAATTTCTGCAATTTCCTCTTCGTGTTTCACAAAATCACTCCTTTTTCAACCTTTCAGGTTTCTTCGTTCCCTACTTCCTTTAATCACAGCTAGCGAGCGAACGAACAAGATTCTATTCCTTCAGCTATCTACTCACCATTCTCTTCTGAATTTCACAACAAGGTGTGTTTCTTTATATGGTTTTTAGCTTTGGGCTCTGTAGATTTTTTGTCTGCTTCTAACTGGCGTTTCCAATTAATCTCATGTTTAATTTTGGTACTATTTATACATTAGTCCTGGTACATTGTCAGCCTAGTTTGATTGTTTGGTTGAATTGCTACGAATCCTTAACTTTTGAAATTTTAATAAACCTAGCAACTTATTTGTGGCGTTCTCGTACTTCTATGTTTTAGTAGTAAGCTAAAGTTCTGATCTTTTTCCCCTTCTTTTGGTGTCTGCAGAAGTTGTTGGTCCAGCTAAGCTAACATGGGTAAGCTTATATTTTTGCAGTAAATTATGGTATTAGCTAGTCTGTTAGAGCTAGAGTTTTTAGTGAATATCCTTTTATTTGGTTTTTGATGCTCGGCAGGGAGCTCACGACACGAAAAGCGAAAAGAGGCTCGCTTGCAGAAGAACCAGAAAAAACATGAATATTGGCTTCAGCGTCAGGTATGAGGCAATCTTTGTTTCATAACTACGGTATTGTTTTCTTGTTTAATTGTTTGTTAATGGATAATGTTGGTTTGTTGGATCTCAGAAGTCGCAAAAGGAGAAACGGGTATCATCATCAGTTCAGAAGACTGGTGATGTGATCAAGTCTGAAGATTTTCACCAGATGAGTGACAGTGAAACTGAACACTTGGAATCAAATAGTCCTAGTGGAAACAAGGATGATGGAAAATCTTTTATACATAAGAAAGACGACGTTAGAATCAAACCAAAGGAGAAGAAGATTCAAAAAGTACAGAGAATGAAAGAACTGAATAGACCAAAGAAGAAGACGAAATTTGAAGAGTTTCTTGAAATGGATACACCAACTGTGATATCTGCTGACCAGGATGTTGAACTTGAGAGGAAGCTCGCAAAGAAGCTCAAGGTAAACAAAGGAAAACTAAGGGGTTTGGATGATGGTATGAATGATTTGTTCGAAGGACTTCCATCTGTACTTGATTCAATGGGATCTGAACTTGGTGATTCTCGTAAGAAACATAAGAAAAAGAGATCCAAAGATAAACAGGACCATGAGGTTATTGATAAGCTAGCAAATGAAGATTTCGAGCATGAAGAATCTGATTTTCCTGATGAGGCAAGCGAAGAAGAGCTTACAGCAAAAAGAGACCGCAAACGGCAGAAGAAGAAGAAGTCTGTAAATGAAGAACTGGAAAGTGATCCGATGAAAATCACAGATGATGGTGAGTCGGAGACAATTAATTATCAGGATTCACCGTCAAGCTTGGAGAAAGTAGAACCTCCTTTGCATGAGCATAAGCCAGAGAGCAGCAGCAAGTATGTTGCTCCTCATTTGAGATCTCAGGCCAAAAGTGAATCTGAAGAACTCACTAAAATGCGTAGACGGATAAAAGGTATAGCTAACAAGAGCTATTTGTCCTCTGTGTGTTTCTAATTCTGTAATCTTAGTTTGATTTGCTTGGTTATGTTACAGGTCTTCTCAATAAGATGGCTGAATCCAATGTAGAAACAATAACTACAGAACTTGCCACAATCTATCGCGTAAGCTCAAATATCCTTCGCAGTTTTTCCTCTAGTATTGTTTGATAGTTGCATGGTTGATATTTTGAGGTTATCATAACCATCCTAGATTTCATTGTTAAAGTTGCTTCAACTCCGTTTAGTTGTTATTATTACATGTTATATTTACTTCTTTCTGTAGTAACCCCTGTAACATTTGTTAATGCAGACTGTTGCGAGAAGTGTGTCTTCTCAGATTTTCTGTGAGGAGGTTTTGACAACTTATGCCAGAGGCAATGAACAGTTAAGATTTGTACAACTTTCTGAGTTTCCGCTCCTGTTACTGCTAGCCCTATAATCATGTGTGCAACTACTTGATTACATTGACGCCCATATTAGTCGATATATGTCTGAACAATTTTTTTTCCTTGTTAAGGTACGCTGTATTTTCTTCTTTCATAGCTGGCATGGCGTGTCTGGTTGGAATGGATTTTAGTGCGAAGCTTATTGCATCACTTGCTAAATCTTTCGAGGTATGTCCCTGAGTTTTTACTACATAGATTGTAAGCTAATTTCTCAAGAAGATCCAGTGATGTCTTTAAGATTTTGTTGTCCAAATATCTATTCACCACCTTACTCGAAATAGTGCACTACTTACAAATCCTAAGTAATTTTTCAGGACGAATATGAGAAAGAAGACAGTCTCTCTTTAAATGGAATTTCTCTTTTACTTTCTTATCTCTGCATATTGGGAGTTTGCTCCAGGTAACATTTTCTGCAGCTACACCTTAGTTCAATTTGATGTAGCGCAAGTTTAGTTATTCTTCACTGTTTTGGAATTTCTAGAACTGAACTAAGATTGCTGTTTGGTTATCAGGCTATTAGACCATTAATCTTTTTTTTGGTCAAAAGACCGTTAGTCTAAACACACATTTTAGTCAGAATTTTGTGGAAATGTATGCTCTTGACTTTTTAAAATATTGGATGATTGTCATGTATTATGGATTAGTTCTTTTGACAGGGTTATGTTTTATATATACTTACCCAACCCACTCTAGTTCTCTCATGTAACAGAAACAAAAATGATATTTTTTGTTATTTTTCTTGGATGAAAAATGAATATCTCTATATTTGTATTGCAGTGATCTTATTTATGATTTCTTAATGACATTGGGGAAACGGCTGACTAAAGTTGATGCTTCCACTATCACAACTGTTTTAGATTGTGAGTTTTGCTATTATTATTATTTTTTTTTTTTTATGGCCGCTTTAGGTGTTTTGAGATGTCAATATTCCTTCTCTCAGTTCTTGATTATGCTCTGAATAGGCTGTGGAATGAAATTAAGAAGTGATGATCCTCTGGCTATGAAAACATTTATCATCAGCATCCAGAACAAGACAACTGAATTGAAAACCTCCTCGGAAGACCAGACACAAATGAATAACATCATGGTAGGGGTTCAACAAAAGATTGTCTTTTGGAAGGAAATGTTATATTATGATTGTTAAAATTGTTTCTTACGATGAATTTGCAGATGGAAAAGATGCTTGAAACCATTTCTGCAATAAAGAACAATAAGTTGAGAACTAAAGAGGACTCTGTCCAGAACACAAGGGTAAAGAAGTGGCTTCAGAAGGTAATATTTCAGCTCTCTTTTCCTCAAAAATTATATTTAATGGATTATTCCATCATGACAATCTTAACATGTATTCTTCTGCTTAATACTGTCAATTTTGGATGAGTAAGTTTGACTAAAATGCACTTGGTTTGTCTCGTCTTCTATTCTTATAATTTGCTCAGTTAAGAGTGGAAGAAGTATTATTAAGAGGGCTCACATGGAGCAAGCTGCTTGACCCTGAGAAGAAGGGTCAGTGGTGGTTATCTGGCGATTTGGTGGCTAACTCAAATACCGCTGAAGATGTAGCACAAACAATGGACGTAGAGGTTGTTGAGGCCCAGAAAATGTTAAAGCTAGCTGATGCACAAAGGATGAATACGGATTCCAGGAAAGCTATATTTTGTGTGATCATGAGTAGTGAGGACTACATTGATGCATTCGAGAAACTTCTTAGATTGGATTTGCCAGGAAAACAAGACAGAGAGATCATGAGGGTTCTAGTTGAATGTTGTTTACAGGAGAAAGTATTTAACAAGTACTACACAGTTCTTGCTTCAAAGTTGTGCGAGCACGACAAGAATCATAAGTTTACACTGCAGGTACTTTTCTTTTATTGTATAACTGAAGCCAATTACGTAACATATAATCTTGTGCTTTTATCTTAATAACAAGTCTTCTGCAGTATTGCATTTGGGACCATTTCAAAGAACTAGAGTCGATGTCACTTCAGAGATCGTTGCATCTGGCGAAATTTGTGGCAGAGATAATTGTATCCTTCAATCTTTCTCTTGCGGTTCTCAAATCAGTGGACTTGGCAAATCCAGTGGAGTTAACTGCAAAAAGAATCATGCACTTTCGAATGCTATTTGAGGCCATCTTTGAGCACCCTGAGAGTCTTGTTTGGAACTTGTTCACACGCATAGCCTTGAATCCGGAGTATGAAGCTCTACGTGATGGCATCAAATTCTTTGTGAAGGAATATGTTGTGAAAACTAATAAGGCAATCTATGGGAAATTCAGGAAAGCCAAAGAAGCTCTAAACAACGCAGAAGGATTGCTCATGTGATTCTCTTGCCATAAGTATGGTAAGGCCAACAATTTTGAAGCTCTTAAGAGTTCACTCTCGTTATGTTCGACAAACTTTTGTGTAGCTTCTAATAAAAGTTTCTAAGATTCCCAATTTTTGAATAAAAAATTCTTGAAAACGATCTTAAAAAGTTGTTGATCTCTTTACACTAATTGATTTTGTTCACAAATTTGGTTGATTTCACACAAATCTTAGGAGAAAAATAATATTTAAAATTGAATTGCGAATGCGCAAGATTGTTTTTCCAAGGGACCACGTTATTACAATCTTTTTCTTTTTGAAACTCAAAACATGCTAGATTGTTCAATGATTACATACGTAATCTCAGATTCATAAAACTTCAAAAAGATAAAACCGGGCTTCTACGTACTTGTCTACTATCTTGTACATTGTTCATAAAACTTCAAAAAGATAAAACCGGGCTTCTACGTACTTGTCTACTATCTTGTACATTGTTCAATGATTACATATGTATATTTTGCTTTATATATATATATATCTCAATTTAATAGTACGATAAGTCATTTCTCCAAGCAAAAGAAATCTACGAGCCACAAAGTTGTGGTCCATGGGGGCCATGAGACTGCAACCGAACATCAGCCACCACGCTCTTCGTGGGGCAGTTAAGATTTTCTTGTTTTCTTTTTTTGCTAACGCAATACAAACGGGGCCTATTTAAAGAACAGGCTACAAAGCTGTGACACTGATTGTGACCGACATAAAAGAAAAAAATATATCCACGCGCCCATATTGCCTGACTTCAGGAGAACAGAGAAAATTTGTGGACTGTTGAATAAAACGCGCCATTGCTGCGAGTGGGTGCTTAACACAAATCTCCGCACTATAACTTTTTTACTTTTTTTGTGACAACATATTACTTTCTTTTTCCATCCTCGAATGTTTCGTTTTTTTTTGTGCAATTGCTAAATTTCACCCAGGAGATTGTTGTAGTAAGTCCCATTTTACAATTTCATCTTCCACCAATATTTTTTTTCTTCTTCAAAACCCGATCATCTAAGATTTTTTTTCTTTTCTTATGATCATTAGTTTATAGTAGTAATTAAGATGACGCAAATAAAAATATTTGTATAAGAATCACTCCTTATTCCTTTCAAGAGACTTTAGAAAAAAAGACATTCCATCAGAGAAGTATAGGAGACAAAAAGGAAATCACAAACATTGCAGCAAACCCAAAGGATGCTATATCCTCTCTCTCAACAAGAGGGAAACCATATGCATCAAATCTAAGCTTCGTCTAAAATATTTTTTTTAAAGTTATTAAACCAAACAAAAACACAACCATTATAGAAAGAAAAAAGAACCATTTCCTTGTTCAAATCAAGCTTTTCTTCACTTGGCACTGGCGAGCTGGGAACGGATGAGCTTGGCGGCATCAACCATGTTCTTGAGTGCGGGCTTAACCTCGGTGTACTTACGGGTCTTAAGACCACAGTCAGGGTTAACCCAAAGGATGTTCTGCTCAAGGACAGCAAGCATCTTGTTCACTCTGTCTGCGATTTCCTCAGAAGATGGTATTCTTGGAGAGTGGATGTCGTAGACACCTGGACCAATTCCAGCACCGTACTTCACTCCTTCACGGAACACCGAGAGAAGTTTCTCATCAGAACGGGAGTTCTCGATGGTGATGACATCAGCATCCATGTCGATGATGGAGTGTATGATGTCATTGAAGTGGGAGTAGCACATGTGAGTGTGGATCTGCAAAAAAAAAAAACACCAGAAGCACATAATTTATGAGCAACTGACAACGAGTTTCGCCACACGAGATTCGGTATGTTGTTTTTGGAAGCAAACCTGGGTAGTGTCTTGGACGCCACAGTTGGTGATTCTGAAGGAGTGAACAGCCCAGTCCAAGTAGAAAGCATGCTCGGATTTCCTGAGTGGAAGTCCTTCTCTAAGTGCGGCCTCATCAATCTGAATGACATTGATTCCACCCTTCTCAAGATCCTCGACTTCATCCTTGATGGCCAAAGCGATCTGGTAACAGGTTTCGTGCCTACAAAGTTTCCAAGCTTATCTTAGCGATTATATTCTTTTTTTCATAGCTGCTGTGTTTGTTTAAGATTATGGTAATTTTATGTACCTGGGCTGGTCGTTTCTGACAAAGGACCAGTTGAGAATGGTGACGGGGCCGGTAAGCATACCCTTCATTGGGCGGGAAGTCATGCTCTGAGCCATTGCAGACCAGAAGACGGTCATTGCCTTGGGACGGCTCACATCACCGTAGATAACTGGTGGCTTCACACAGCGAGATCCATAAGATTGGACCCATCCGTTTGCAGTGAAGGCAAAACCAGACAACTGCTCCCCAAAGTACTCAACCATGTCGTTTCTCTACAAAATTGTGAAAACATGTCTCATCAAATACAGTAACAAGGACTAACAAAAATCTTTTTTTTTTGTACATTCCCTCCACTTCAAGGGTTCAGGCAAAAACATAGAATAATCAAAGAAATCTCACCTCTGGCTCTCCGTGGACAAGAACATCGATGTCAAGTTCCTCTTGGAGGTCAACAACTTTCTTGATCTCTTCCTTGATGGCCTTAACGTAGTCCTCTTCTGAGACCCTAGTAACAGAGAGATTAGAGAAACCATTAGCATCACAACAATTTAAGGAAATATGTGACACATATGCCCAAGGATTGAATTTAGGAGACTAACTTTTTCGCCTTGTACTCACGGCGAACTCTCCTGAGCTCTACAGTCTGTGGGAAGGATCCGATGGTTGTGGTTGGCAAGATTGGGAGGTTGAGCTTCTTCTGCTGAGCATCTAGTCTAGCACTAACATTAGTTGCACGACGGTGGTCAGATCCCTTCAAAGCAGCAGCCTGAGATAACAAGAATAAGAAATCGATACAAGATTAGGAAAATAAATCATTGAATGAAAACAATGTATAGGTTTGACATCAAACTTACGGCCTTCTGAACACCCTCGTTGGTGACTCTTGGGGAAGACCTCCTTGAAGCCAAAGCTGCAGCATTGGCAGAGAAAAGGGCCTGAAAGAAATATAATTATTAGATTTCTAGTGTTTCCGAAATCATTTCTACAGATAATTCAAGGTTCCACTACTAGAGAAGCATGTGGGTCGAATTTCTACAAAGAATACCTCGTCCTTTTGACCAGCCAAAGCCTTGGCCAATGCGTTTACTTCAACGACCTTCTGGGCAGCAAACGCCAACCATGACTTGATTTCATCATCAAGCTTAGTCTCATTGATAAGATCAACAGCGGTGTGGAGAAGTGAGCAGGAGGTTGAGACCACAAGCTTGTCTGCATCAATGAAGAAAAATAACAGACAGACATTTCAATTGTTTGTTTTATGAGAAATCCCCAAGTCTTGGCAGATGATTCTGGAAGAACATATTACCTTTACCAACAAGGCCTTCAAGTGCCTGCAAGGTGCTTAGAGACGCAGCAAAGTCATTGGCCCAGATGTTCCTTCCGTCAACAACACCAGCAAAGAGATACTTTCCCTCGGGGAAACCAGCCTTGACCAAATCAAGGGTCTTGGTTCCACGAACCAAATCAAATCCAAAGGCAGTCACACCCTTCAATGAAGTTAGGGTCTTGTATGCCTCAGCAGGGATATCAGCGAAGTAGGTCTCCACAAGAACATTCAAACCAGAAAGAGTTGATTCCAGTTCAGCATAGGCACCGGTAAAGGCCTGGAGTTTGTGGCCCTCAAGATCCATAACAAGGACAGGCTCATCAAGCTGAATCCAGGTGGCACCAGCTGCCTTAAGCTCAGTAATCACTTCCCTGTACACAAATCATTGTCATCATATCAGTGGTATGTCAGAGGATTATTCATAACATCAAGGATATGGATGGCATAATAAAGAAAAATAACGAAGTGGTTTTTTACTTGTAGACAGGGAGGATTTTTGGGAGAAGAGAAAGAAGATCAAATGACTTGTCAACACCCTTGGCAGCCTTGGAAAGCAACAAGTAAGAGACAGGGCCAACAAGTACTGGGACGGTGTCAACACCAAGCTGCATAAAAAAAATATATCAGATCAGAACTTTAAAATAGCAGAAAAAATAAAAACTACTTTAGGTGTACATCAGACAAACAGAGTCAGACGAATTTGTATATCAATTAACTGTGGTTTGTAAATATGCAACTGAGTATATTCTTAACATATCAGCATCCTCAGTGAAACCTACCAATGGATCTAAGCTCAAACACTAAATCCTCAAACCAAAGCCTATGATCACTAATAATTAATCATCCAGCAGACAGTCATTTCCTACAAAATGGATACTAGTAAAGAATGATACGTACTGCCTTGGCCTCCTTGTACTCATTCACGGCCTTGTGAGATGCGTAAGAAAACTTGACCTCAGGGCCCAACTCAGGGACGATGTAATGGCTGCATTAATAAAGCATTATTACATTAGTCCACAACTCAAAAAGACAATGTCAATCCAAGGGAAACAAGAGAACGGTCGAGACTCACTAGTTGGTGTCAAACCACTTGGTCATTTCCATGGCGGGAACAGAGGCATTTCCTCTGGCCATGGAGAAGTAAACATCGAGCCCGATCTCACCACTGGTGTATCCATATCTTGGTGGAACAGCACCAAGCATAGCGGTGGTGTCAAGAACCTGGTCGTAGTGAGCAAAGGTGTTGCTTGGGATGAACTTAGTCCCAGCCTCGGACATCTGTTTCCAGATGGCTGACCTGAGATCAGCCGACACCTTCTGAAGATCCTCAGCAGTGCTCTTGCCATCCCAGAAAGACTCCAATGCAAACTTGAGCTCTCTCTTAGGGCCCATACGTGGGTATCCAACAATGTGTGAAGCCATTTTGATTTTCTTTTACTGCATTAAAACACAAATCAAATAATCAATATCTAAATCATACTGTATAAAATACGTTCTCTTATTCATTAACTTGTTAATATTAAATGATTAATTAACAAACTCCAAGAAAACTGTAAAGCGGCGATGAAACTGATAGAATTTACAATTCACGTGTTCATTAAAATAAAAAGTTGAAAAGTTTTTGCAGCTTTTTTTGGTCGTATTTAAGATTTAAGATAAACAAAGATCAGTCTACTTCAGAGTAGAATCGAAAACTTTAGATCAAAAGCATCTGCGACATTTATCGATACGAGATGATTTAATCGGATCTAAACGCACACGAACACAGAACACCAATCATTTTCAGAAATGACAATAGATCGTAATCAGATCCAGAACCAGATCTACGAATCGAACATCACGAAATAACCAGATCTGAGTCCAATGAACTCACTCACCGGTTAGATCTCAGCAAAACAAAACAAAATACGAACGAGAACAGATCGTGGAATCAAATACGATAATGAAACGAATCAGTAACGTGGAGAAGAAAACGAAACGAAAAGCGAATGAAGCTAAATAAGAGAGACGTAGGGAAGCCATAGAAACTCGGAGACGTACCTCGCGGAGGAAGAATCGGAGAGAAGAAGGAAAAAAGGTTGGCTAAGAGAAGAGAGGGCGAAAGAGAGAGCGAGGAAGAAGAGTGGGCTGTGTGAGTTTATTTATAGCGAAACAAAATGATAGATCGTTGGGCTCTGTGTAAATGTGTAGATCTGGTGGTGGATATTTTAGGCATTTTAAATTAATATCCCATTTATTATTGGGCTATGTGTATTTTTTTCTGAAATTAATATAATAAAGCATGAGTTAATATTGCCATCTTTTAGAAAATAATTAAATTACCAGATGCCTCTTTTTTTATAGAAAAAAAAAACTAATTTAATGGAAAAAGTTATTATATTATTTTAATAATGAATTTATATACATTCATAATTAAAGTAATAAAACATGAGTAAATGTTGCCATATTTTACAGAATAATTATATTACCAGATGCCTTTTTTTTAGAACAAAAAAAAAACTAATTTAATGGAAAACAAGTGATTATATTAATGAAATTATAACCAATATTTTTTATTTTTTGACGAAAATATCTGAACTAAAAATGCTTTTTGGATTTGAATAATTATTAAGGTTTATTAATCAATCACTTTTTGTGAAGAAGGTTTAATCATTTGATTAATGTATAAATAAAAGTAAATTAAGGGATTAAATAGAGGATTAAAACGTGAAGGGGGGAGTTGGTGTACGTGGGGGGGATTAGTGGGTGGCATGGGACCCACGGAGGTTGGTGAAGATTCACATTTTGATTTCACAGTCAAGCTTCTATTAATAATACGACATCGTTTTTAGTGTCAGCACGAAGAGTAAGGCCTGTTCCGCAGCGTTTTGGAAACCTAGTTGTAGAACGAACAAAATTACTCATAGAAAATACTATATTTCAATAAAAATATAGAAAGTCAATAAGAGCATAAATAACCCAAGAACACTTAAGGTGTTCAAGAATATAAAATTATTAAAATACACACTCTCTCTTCCTTTTACTCAACTTTATACATTCTCTTTCATTCTTTTACTCAACTTTTATTAATTTTATATTTAAACACATCCACTATCTTCAAAAAACTCTCTCCAAAAAGTTTCAAAATTAGAACACCTCTCTCCAATCATAACAACAATCTCCTCTTTTTATTCAAACTTTATTAATTTTATATTCCAAAACACTCATATTTTTA
>OVAQ01001390.1:0-18288 GCA_900406345.1 Erysimum cheiri
AACTTTGTCCTATTCTATAAATGTACTTCTCTTTTAATAGTGTAGGGATAATAAAAAAATTCTGAGACATTTTTGATTCTCTAAGCCACCACAAACGCTTCTTCTTTTTTTAATCCTTTTTTCATAGGAAAATTAAAATCGCTACAGTTCTAGATTTGCCTCAATTTCAAACTCGTTTGATTAATTAATAATTTTAAAATTTTTATTATATAACTACACATAATTGATATTTTTAAAATACTGTATGTCCATGGTACAATTTTGTTTTTATGTATACACGTAATTGATACCTCCTTAAATATGTCCATGGTGCAATGGTATACAGGCATACAACTTTTATAAAAGAGTTTGTGGTTCAGTTCTCCCAGGTAGAGGTCGCTGGTTCAAAACACCGGTTCAAAAAAAGTTTATAAATTAGGGGTATATAAGGTTATAACCTAATTAGGGTTTCCTATTGCCTAGCCTCTTAAGCCGTCAGTTTCCTAGCCTCTCTTCTCTCGTGTGATTTACAGAGAGCAAAAGCTTGAGTCCCGGAGAAGAAGAAGAAGAGAAGAGTTAAGAATGGCGACTAATGGATCTGCACAGCTCTCCCAGAAGGAAGCTGACATCAAGATGATGTGTGCTGCTGAGGTTCACCTTGGAACCAAAAATTGCAATTACCAGATGGAGCGTTACGTCTTCAAGAGACGCAACGACGGTAATTTCTCGTGCTTTTGTTTCGCTATCTTGTAAATCTGTACGTGCGTATATATATAGCTGATATGACTGATTGGTATGTTTATGTGTCTCTTGATTTTGTTCGATCTAATTTATGTGTTCCTGCATCTTTGTTTTAGATGGGTTTTGGGTTTATTGGTCGTTTTAGTTTCGCACATTTTTATATCCAAAGTAGAGTGTACCCACGACGGATCTAAATTGTAGAAATGTTCAAACACTGCGAGTGAGTAGCTATTCTTGTCATCACTTTCTCGTCTCTGCATTCTCTATCAAACGGTCTAAATAAGAACAAAAATGATGGTTTTTGGTGTATATTAAGAAATGAGTAAAGGACTCGGGTTTCATTTAGTTCGATTTGAATCTCTTTAGTGTGTTTTGTAAAATCAATTTTGGGTTTGAACGCTTTAACTGGTGTTCGATTGTATTTCGTTAACTCTTCTTTTCAACTCTGCACTGCTAAAATGGAGAAAATGGAACTTAGTTTTTTGAAGTTTTCTTTCTTCTCAGGTATCTACATCTTCAACCTCGGCAAAACGTGGGACAAGCTGCAGATGGCTGCTAGAGTTATTGTTGCCATTGAGAACCCACAGGACATCATTGTTCAGTCTGCTAGGCCCTATGGACAGAGAGCCGTCCTCAAGTTTGCTCAATACACTGGAGCCAATGCCATTGCTGGAAGGCACACTCCCGGTACCTTCACCAATCAGATGCAAACTTCCTTCAGTGAACCCAGGCTGCTGATTCTTACTGACCCAAGAACCGACCACCAGGTAAACTTTTTTCTATAATTCAGACAAGTAATGGTTAATGTCTTGTATTGTTGATATTGGTACTGATTAATGTCTTGTGTGAGTTGCAGCCAATCAAGGAAGGTGCTTTGGGAAACATTCCCATCATTGCTTTCTGCGACACAGACTCTCCAATGAGATTTGTTGACATCGGTATCCCTGCCAACAACAAGGGAAAGCACAGCATTGGGTGTCTTTTCTGGCTTCTTGCTCGCATGGTCCTTCAGATGCGTGGAACCATTCGTCCTGCACAGAAGTGGGATGTCATGGTAAGAGGAAGATCATTTTGGAACTCTTTGTGTTCTTACAAAGTCAACAATTCATTTGAACTCTTTGTGTTTTTTTTGACCTGACAACTTCATATGTTGGGTTGTTGTACAGGTTGACCTGTTCTTTTACAGGGAGCCCGAGGAGGCCAAGCCAGAGGATGAAGATGAAGCTGCTCCTCAGACAGATTTTGGACTTCCTGCTCCGGAATATGGAATGGTTGGTGGAGATCAATGGACCACTGCTCAGATCCCTGACGGTGCATGGCCTGGAGAAGCTCAGGCGCCAATCGCTGCTGCACCTGCCGCTGCTTCTTGGGATTCTGCAGGTGAGTTTTTGACAGATATAATTCTGGTACTGTATCTCTTAACATGCGATCTTGATTTTAATGTTTTGTTATTGGTTTTTGTTGCTGTTCTAGTTGCTCCAGCAGTAGAAGGTGGATGGGACACAGCCGCGCCACCCACAAATGCTCCAGCTTCTGGTTGGGAGTAAAGTTGATGGTTAATGGTTATAGACCTTTTTTTGGGATTGAAGTGTGTAATCGAACCGTGACTGTTTTTCTTCTCACTTGTTTCTCTTAAGACACTTAGATTATTCTGTTTTGCACCTTTTTGTTTTGAATCAAATTTCTACTATTTTATCCCTTGCCTTTATTACAAATATAAATTGAGCTTAGCGCGGTAAAATGACTAGTAGTTATATAATTTGAAGATCAAGATAGTCTTTTATAATTATTGTGTATAATGTACAAAAACAGTTGAATTTTCATAAATAAGTGAAACAAATTGACATATATACAAAATATAAACAACACAAGTTGTTGTAACCGTGAACCAAATTTACCAGAACAAGTTGTTTGATGAAACAATCTTCTTGGCTTTTGTTGCTCTACTAGTTTACCTCCACCAAGGACACACATTATCATCGAGTGTTTATTAAGAGGTGTTGGTCTTTGCAGTATTCTGATGAGCAGCTGCGTATATCGAAGAATTGGGGTCGGTTTTGAGGTGAGCGAGAAGGTGTTGTACATCTGGTCGGAGAGAATCTGCTGCTCTTCCGATTAAGGTCAAAATGTCCAGTCTCGGTTTGCTGTTAGTCTGGACAGCTCCTCCTTGTCCCTCGTAGTGAATAACATGGTGTCTGCAACACCAGTTATATGATTGTTAATCAATAAAGACAATAGTTAATCCATGCTCTGCTATGGTAATTTAGAAGCTTACAGGAAATCAATAAGATCTGAAATCTGGGATGCTTCAACAGGGGCTGTTGTCTGTGCATTCTTTCCGAAAACATCGACCAGTGCGGTTAAGAGAAGGGTTAACGTCTGTCAAGAAACAAAAAATGAATACCAAAGTTAAATTATAAGAAACCTTTAGTCGAGTTCTCTGATGAACATGCTCTGGAAATGGAGGATCATTTCCTTTATGTTGTTTACTCGAAAGACTATTTATTAACATGCTTGAAGACGGCAACTAAATAATATTCAAGTTCTATCCACTTCATATGGGTACATACAAGCCAAAAGATTACCTTGTTAAAGAGCGTATGTGTGTTGGCAAGCCTTGGAAGCAGTGGCCCCATAATACGGAATACAACTCTGAGCATTGCGACAGATGTCACAGGCCGAAGGTTCTTGATGATGACATTCGTGCCATCAAGCCATTCTTGTGGGAGATTGCTGAAGAAAGCATGAAGCAAGGCGACTATATTTCCTGGAAGAAGACACAACCATACACATGTAAAAACAAATTCCAAACAAACATTTCATTTATAGATCAAGAAGCTATAGCGTACCTATTGCGGTCGAGGTGTTGTCCTGAGCAGCCCATGTAGGATCCATCAAAGCGTATCCAACAGCCGAGTCTAGTTCACCTTGTGATCTTTGCCCATCCTTAAGCCACCATGTTTCCCTTGTCACACGCGATGCCTCCAAGTAAAGCTGCATATGAAAATCTGGAGGGAGCTGAGCCAGCAAAAGCCCACAAGCTTGAATCAACAGACACGACAGTTGCTGACATGTATAACCGCTTCTAGAGACAAAGCTCGCCGTATTGATACCAGGAATCAGACAAGTGGACCGGCTAGCGCTCATGGAGTCCGTGCTCCCTCCTGAGGGAGACGTTGGCAGTGCCGACCCTTGCCCCACCCCGTTTGCAGCGCCGTGGAACCCGTTGCCTGATTGAATCAGAGTCGATTGTATGTTGACAATTATCTGGACAAGCGAAGAGACAATCTGAGCAGCGGAGACGGGAAGCGAGAGGATCTCAATCACGGCCGTCTCAAGAACCAATTGAGTGTAAGTTCCTGGGTCCTGGATCTGATAGAATGCTTTCTGGCCCTCAGAGGCGTTTGCTGGTCCGGGCTGAGATGTTCCTGGAGTTTTTCCATGAGGAGGTCTCGCTGAGCTGTTTAAGATGTCTGCCATTGAGCCAGACCTCGAGCTGCAGTTGCTGCTGCTGCTAAGTGGAGGTATAACGTTGTTTACAAGATTAAGCAGAAGACTGGCAAAGTAATCTAGAGGTGGGCATACAGCGGCACCGGTAGGGCTAATGTACTGCGGGAATGATTCAGAGAATGGAATCTGCGGAAATGTCAAAAGAGTTGTTACGTTCTGTTTTATCGAATGTGGAAACAGTTATGGTCAAAGGTATCTAAATAAAATGGTGAGAGACAAAGAGAAAAAAAAAACATAGAAAATTTTCCGTTTTAGGTTATTATTACCAAATATATGAAGACAATGAAATGGACAATCGATAAGAAATTGAAAAATGGCATCTAGTTTGTATGTATCTATCGTGGAAAATCCAGAGACTCGAATATACATATAAGAAGTTTTTCAATTACCTTGCTGAGATCAAGTACTTTGAGCATGCGCAGAACAAGTTTCCCAGGAAGATGACCATAGAAATAGGCGAGTATGTCACGAACAAACGTGAATCTGAGAGGATGATAAGCTAGAAAATGCGAGTGTGCAAGCAATAGAGTATCAGCTTGCTCCATTGCATTGTTCTCAATGAGCCTGTACACCACTAGAGGGATAACTGGAAGCAAACGCGCAGCAATATCATCAAAGAACGTTGGATATCTGCGTTAAACACAATAAAAAGGCAAAACATTTTCTCAATGTTAACAGAATGCAACACGAAATTGCCAAAAACAGATTTAAAAAATTCACACATGTCCTGGTGATACACAAGTTTGCAAAGTTTTCATGGAAGGTTCCATCACACATTCATGGTTGGATGTCAACAAAACTAGTCAAACAATTAAAGCCATGTAATTAAGTGAATTTTGTTTAGGAATCAGTTACATTGACGTTGAAATGGGCTAGATATATCACCTGTCCTTCCAAGAAAGATGGTTACCAAGGGCCTTCTGAAGTTCGTTGCGTTTGAACACCTGTGTGACAAGCCAGTGCTCAGGAGACCCACGGTTTTGGCAATAGTTTTTAATCCTCAGAAGAAGGTCTGGCGTTTTAAGTAGGTTCATCTGTAAATAAATTGAAAAAAAGATTGTAAAATTTCTATGATCTTAAGCTTCTTTCACTTAAAAGCATGAACCTACTGCAATAATCAAGGCGTGCGGATCATCATCTCGGTCAATGAGCGCCAGAAGGAAAATGTCGAGAGGAAGCATTTCATGTGTCCAGAAGAAGAATGCTAGATTTGCATTTGCCTTGTCTAGAACTACCTAATATAAGTAAGGATGCAATGTAAGAAGATGGATCAAGTAACAAAAAGTGAGGTCAATCTCTTCTGGCAGACACAAACCTCTAAAGACTGCCCTTTCTGTAGGTCTACATGAACGTGGTGAAGCAAAACATCGACCAAAGTGTATATGTTAGCAGTGACTTCTTCAGGAGAAACTTCTCTCAGAACACGTGCCTGATAATCGTTTCGAAGAGAAAATCATACCACTATCAATTAACAATCAGTCCACAAAATATGAAGAGACTAAGCAAAGCAAACCAGATTTGCACTGTTGATGTTATCAGGGTGGCCTTGCATCAGCAGACAAGCACCAGCACATAGATACTGACGGTGTTCAGGAAAACTATGACTGAGGTATGTCGAAACGTAAGCGGGATCAGCAGATGGTGAGAGAAGCTGAGTGCACTGGTTTATCACAGTTGTTTCAGCCTGTTGCCATGCCTGAATTGATAGGCCCCTCTTGTCTACCCGTCCAATCAAAGTGTTACGGAGAAGGGATGGGAAATGTCGCAACGTCTTCTCTGACCATGTATGCTGACTTGTTGCGAGTATTTGTTCCAACATGGTTTGCAGATAAACCAAATGATCAGCATCTGCGATACCACGTGTTTTGATTGTGATAGCAAGAGTCATGATGGTTATGCGGTTTAATGTTTCAGTGAACTCAGTTGGCCCCTGGTGATAATAACATAAGAACAATGATTTACACCTAAATCATCCTGGCAAAGAATAAGAAGGGTACAGAGAGTAATTCGAAAAAAAACACTTACTTTTCCCTCCCGTTTCACAGAAAAGAAGTCTCTGAGTGATAAAATGAGATTCATGCATAAGTTTTCAGCTAGTCTGAATATACGGTGGTCACCACGTTTTCCTTTCAATGCAGAGATTATTTTAGTAACATCATACATTAAAGTTTTACTCTTTCCTTGGTATCTGCAAAAGGTGCATCAATAAGATCAGTAGTTTTGTTTAGTCGGGCCAAAAAGCCAATATGGCTAAAGCCCGAAATAAATTGTCATCTATTTGACCCAGTTAAAAAGTTTAGAAGAATCGACTCCAACTTGAGAACTTTCACTCATTTACCTGTAGAGCGGAAGCAAACGATAGTTCAGAATCTCAAGAACAAGCAAAGTCACCCCAGGCTTGCTTAGCAGAGAAGCATTTCTCTGGGCCAATTGCTACAGAAAGTTAGCTTATATCATGAATCGCTTATGATCAATAGAAAACAGTAATAAAACATAAGATAATGGAAGTCAAAAGGCAACAGAAGGAACCAAATAGCTTACACTGAAATGCGAACGGAACATCGAGTGAGGGGAAATCAGCAGCAATCTTGTGTATGTCTCAACCATTGCGATGCTAGGAACAACCTGCAACCAGATGTATTACTACGACACTAAATTCATGTTCCCAGGATTTTATCATTTTTGAAAAATCAAAACGCTAAAGTTGTTTATTAAACCGAGACAACATGTCACTAAGTAAAACTGGCCAAAGAAGATGTTCTTCATAGATCTGTGCATCACTTAACGTATATAATATCTTTGTGAGACAAAGGAAACAAACCTGGCTAACAAACAAAGCTTCTTCCATCTGAAGAGCCAATTTCAAGCACAAATTCATTGAAAAGCCAGATAGCAATGACATAGGTAAGGGGGTCACTTCCTGCGTCATCATTACTCTGTCATTTGGCTGTAATCCCGGCAACTCAGCCATGCCAGCTGAAGATAACCAATTTATAACTGTTTCACACGCTGGTTGTGCCATGGTGTAGGAAACAACCCAAAACATGCCAATCGACCTATCATCCATATTCATATAATCCATCATGCGCTCTCCTGAGAACCCCAAACAAGAAACAGTATGAGAGAACGGTTTTTATAATCAGGAATTCTCTGCTTCCTACTGCAAGCCCTGCCATTGAAACCTTATGTACCTTTGCTTCTCCACCACTCATCGATCTGTTTTCCCTTCAACAGCTGTTCATTGTTTAGGTATGCCCTAGTTGTTGTGCTTAGTGACCAAATCCGTAGATTCTGACAACTGCTTACGAAGTCAAGCAACACACTTTGAGGATTATTGGGATCAGAATTTCTGTCTTCCCTGTGAAATGATAAGATCTTCCTAGTAGTCTCCACCTGAGAGAAAATCCAAATAGAGCACAAGTTGCGATGTCAAGTTCAACGAAAAAGAAGTACAAGTAATTGCATTGCAGCTGCAAACATATCAATGTAATTGAGCAACGACCTTTTTAGGATCTGAGTTCAAAGCAGTCATCACAAGCTCCACACGTATTATTTGTGCAAGCAACCACGTCACATGATTCGTCCGAAGAATATGGTTATCAACACCGTTAAGGCGTAAGACCAACTTATCAATGAAATCAACAAAATCGGTACACCCACTTTTGATTAGAAAGAAGAAAATATCCGAGAAAACCAGCCACTCCTGCCAGCAATTTGCATCTGCATAGAGAGGGGAGAAAAGCAACAGATACCAAATCAATACCAAAGCAGTCTAGTATACAGGAATCTCAACTCTTGCTTTTATCTTTTTCTATCTAAGCCTAATGAATGAACCATTATAGAACTTCCAAACTTAATCTGAACTAGAATATAACGTAAAGAACGTAGGTTCTTCATAGATTGTGACGATTAGCAAAACCACCTGCTATTTCGATATTATTTCCACAGATTTAAAAGGAAGTGGCAGATCAAAGAGATGAGTGATAGGGAAAGACAAACATTGCCTGAGTTTGTAAGCTTAAGAAGCTCAACAATCCTGTCAATGATTGCCTCACAAATCATGTCGGAAGTGAAAACGGCACCAGGGATAGGCCCTGCTTGTGCAGGTGGTCTATAACAAGGGGCCACAACAAGAACACGCTTCCACCATTCCGGTGACGGCGTAGTGCGAATAGCATGTCTAATGCAACGCACTGCTCTTTCCCAATCCAGGCTTCCTTTTGGAATAGACATCGCCAGATCCTGCCAAGGTAAAAAAATAAGAAGAGAGGATTGAAGTCAAATTGTCTGCCTAATGAAAAGCATTTACATTACACAATAACACCAAGAGCCAACTAAGCTATGAAACTAATATCCACAATTTCATGGGAATCACCTCTCCATACAAAGGTTCTCCAAGCACACTTGGATATGTAATTGGTGAAAATCGAAAGTGTGCCAAAGCTTCGGCTGAAACATTGCCAGTTGTTTGGGACGCTATACGATGGGTACCAAATGTTGGACAGTGAAGATGTTGGTCCAACATGAGCATGTGCATGGCCATCGCATCTCGCCTCCGGTGTATCTCCATGATAAGAGTGAACAAGGCTTCATCATCAGGTATGTTCTCTATAAACTGTAGACCACTGCGCAATAACTCATAAAAAGGAATTCGAGATTCACCCTCTTCTACCAACAGCCAGATCACATCCAAACAACTCCGTAACCATTCAGCTAAAGTCTTCTCAGATCTCCACGACTTTCCTGCAGAGTCCACAGTTCCCAGATCTCTCCTGTCCCAGTTCACAAGCCAATTCATCATGTACTGGAAAATCTCGGCATGAGTAACGGGTTTGAGACTATATTCAACGCCAATCAAGATAATCTTGCAACTAAGCTGGCGCAGACTGTTTATAGCAGCGGCTCTTATACGTTGACTATTTCTCATAGCATTCTCTCTTACAGTCTGGCTTGCCCTTGCAATCTGCTGCCCATTATCCAAAGATTTAACCTGTGCGAAAGTAGTTACAGAACCCGGTTCATTCCCTGAAGGTGATGGAGAACCAATACCATGAGCTGAAGGCAACAATGACGCTGGATTGGTGGAATGATAATTCGACGAGCTAGGAATAGGATTCGTAGATACAGGAACTAAAGACTGTGAAGAAGTAGCAGAAGAACCAGCCGTTGCAGCTGCTGCTTGAACACCTTGGCTAATCGACGCCTCAGCGGCAGAAACCGAAGAGAGAAGAGATGGTAAAAAAGTATCCCAATTGATAAAACTAATCCTACACAATGTACGCAAAGCAAAGAGTAGAAACTCAGCACGAGGCGCATGATTGCTACATTGCACCACCAAAGATATCAAAACTGACTCCGTAATCGTCCTCAATTGCTCTGGATCCTAAATAAAGAGTTGGAAAACAAACAAACTTTACATTGAATTGGAAAATCACAAAGAGAAAGATAAAAGATAGTTAAAAAAAACGAGACTTTACATTGAATTGGGTCTGAAGCTGCTCAAAATCCAAAATGAATTGCTCGTTTCTTGGTGGTAAGTCTCTGTTTGGAGCATGAACACGCTTCTGTGATTTGTTCCTAATCAAAAGTATCGACATCGACAAGAGCTATTCAGAAACAAAGCTTGAATCAAAAACAAATTGAAAGAAGAAAGATTGTAGAAACCTACGGAGGATCTCGGACGGACTCATCTGGCTTCTGACGGTTTCCTCTCTATAAAAGAGAGAAGACAAAAATCAGCAGGAAAAAATCGAACAAATTCGAAAAAAAAATTCGGGAGATTGGAAACGAGATTACTTACTCCTAAGTAGAGATTGAAAAGATCGATAATTGCAGCACGCGCAGGGTGGAATTGATACGATCGAGAAGACGAAGGTGTAGCAGCGATTGTTCGCTGAGATTGATCCATTTTTGGCTCTGCAACTTCTTCACTGATTTTTTTTTTTTTTTTTTTTTTTTTTTTTTTTTTTTAAANAATAAACCGGATGTTCGAAATTGCTACAGAGGTTTTGGGTTTAAAGCTTTTTGTTTTTTTAGGAGACAAATGTCAACAGAAAAAACAAAAGACAAAAGAGAATACGACATTTGTCCGAAGTTCTAACTCTATATCCGGAAACAAACAGGCTCATTAGTAAGTTTTGGCCAAAACACAAAACATGCATAATTAATCGAGAAAGATAAAGAAAGAGAAGAATAGTATCTTGCATTGTGAAGTTGAAACAATTCACAGTAGAATATCACTTGTAATTACACAATAGGAGCCAACAAAGATTATGTCTCAGGCAGATTAACTCAAGAATTACATAAGAGTGTGGATACAAGAGACGGAATTCTAAAAGGAAAGGATATGATTAATTGAAGATGATTTTTAATGTGATAGATAGATCATCATTGGTGATCTAACGGCTCCACCGCAGTCTTGAAGAGAAGAATGTAAACCTTGTCGATCTGATAATATATGAATCCTCCTATGGAATGAGTCACGTATGAACCAAAGCTTGTCCCAACAATGCAGTGCCATGCCGGGCCATAAGCAGAATCAAAGTCCTGAAATGTAAGACACATGGAAAACTGTTTAATGAATAAAGTTTTAAATCAGCTAGACAGTGAGGAAAACAAAGAGATAAGAGATCAATTATCAGAACAAGAAGATAAAACAAGTTAAACAGAAGAAACTGACTCATATGCCAATCAAAAAAGCTAAGGGTGCTCACATATAAGTGAACACTCAGACAAACAATAAGCCACTATGCTAATAGATAAGTGAACACTGTATTTTTCTACTCCACCATTTCGTGAAACTATTGTAAAGCCTCTCTTCCACTTGGTTCATTGAAAGTTTGCAACTTTCATCCAAATTTCTAGCAACCAAAATGTATTGCAGTTGTAGGAATCAATGCCTCTACACAGTGAAACTGAGGGAAGTGCTCCATTTTGGTCCACATGTTAAAGTTAAATGCTAATCATCAACGCCCTCAAAGAAGGAACAATGTCCTCACATTTCAAAGTGCTAATCATCAAACCCTGAGCCATGTATGCACTATGCAAAAGCTACATAAATGTTTAATTCTACATATGTGGTAGTAAACAAAAGAGTCCTTTGTAGAAGGTTGGATCGGGCAAGGCTCAGTTACTGAAGCAAACATGCTTCAGAGTTATCATCAGGTACCATCTAACTCTAACAGCACAGATACAGAAGCTAAGCAGATGGTGCATGCTAGGTCTCATAAGTTATGGCCTACGACAGCTCCAAAATCATTTCAATAAACAACAAGAACATCCAGTTTCAAGACTTATCACAAAGAGATTCATACTAAAGTTACTCACAATACAAAATCGACCAAGTCAAGCAACAATGGAACCGAATGAAAGCCAAAACAAATATTGGATCATCTAAGAAGCTTAATAATATGCAAGTTCACAAAACGAAAATACAAATTCAAGATTCATCACATAACTATACACATCTTCAAACCAAATCAAGAATAAGAAGAGAATACGACATTCTACAGAAAGCATGCGACTTTGAGACGTAGCCCTAGAACGCAAAAGCAGCTCACTACTTAGATTGGAAAACTCACTCCACTTTACTAGACTTTGGTGACTCCATTTCAATCCAGAGACAGAGAAATCAGGAGAGAGATACAAAAGATCTAACCTTTTTTAGGGCAAGAGCGAGTCTTTTGTTGTCAGCCTTCCCAGGCGTAGCATTCAAAATCTCACGCGACAAACTAAAGGCTCTGTTCTGTTGAGCCAAAGGCATATCTGAAGCCCTAACTCGAACATTGAACTCATCTTTCTGATCTTGCTGTTCTTTGGCCTTCTTCTTCTTCTGTATCAAGCTGTTCAAGAACTTGCTTCTTCTCTCTAATTCTAACTCAACTCCTTCCATCTCTGATTCTCTATCACATCACTCGGCCAAGCCCCTCGTTTTAAATTTTGTCTCCTTCTAATCGGAGAAAACCAAGCTTAGTTCTTTAACTGTTGCGGAACGAGCACCATCTGTTTGACGAAATGTCTGAGATAAAAGAGGTAGTGCGTGGAGTGGAGGAGACAAAATAGCGTTCTTGTGGAAAGAGGCCGACCAAAGTCCAATTCCAAAGACAAAACTCCTAATTTTGAATTTTGGTCATAAAAATATTAATTACTCCTTTCTCCCATTATTACTCTTGTTTTCACTAACTCCCATATCATTAAAATTGATGATTTTTATAATTACTCGATTAAACGACCAACTAATTCATACTACAATTATTGGCTCGTAGATTTAGATGGCAAATTGATTTTACTACATTTTTGCTTCCAATTTAAGATGGATAATTTTTGACGTTTACACAAATATATCTATCTAATACAACAAAAAAACAATGTTTGTGAATAAATTTCTGGTAGGGCGGTCTAGTAATCAGCACACCTCTAGACTTGGACTCTAACAAGAATCCAACCATAATCAATCATCTTTGTGTAGACTTCATGCTTCGAGGTGTGAAATCAATAATGGGCCGAGAAGTAACCAAGAAGGCCCAACAGAGGAGCGTTGATATAAGTCGTGGGCTCAGTCAGCTGAAAGTAAGGTCTCGAATCAGGAAAATCGTCAGTGACATTAGGCCCACCAACGACGGCGCCAATTAGCAAGTTAGGATTAGGATTAGGGCTGAGGAAGTAACGAGAACCGTCTTTGCACCCTATACGACCAGGATGGTCCACGACTGAAGGAACCGAGCTGCCACGATGGTGAATCATCTGTGGAAACCTTGGACCATACCCAACCATGTACGACATTTTCATCGGATTATCTCCTAGTATGTAGTCCACCTATGTTAACGTAAGCAAAACACTTAGGTCAATGTCTCAATGCCAAAGCAGAGGAATGTGAGAATGAATGTTAGTTAGTTAGTTAATTACCTGACGCTTGGCGACTTGACGGAGAAGAGCAGGAGTAGCTGTGAAATCGCCACATGGCACCACCTTATTGGCGTGACTTAGGTAATTAGAGTATGTTAGTAACAGAAACGACAAAGATGTTACATGCTGCATATTACTTCCTCCACTCTTCACTAATAGTCCTCCTGTATATAAGTGTTTGATCACCCGTCAATACCAAAAAAGTTGTTAAAGAAACTTTATATTAATTTTTGAATTTTTATACCTTGTGAGTATTGGACTTGAGGGTGAGATGTTCCAGGCAATAAAGAACAGATAAACTCATCAGCGTTTTGCTTAAAACTCTGAAAATAGTCTGCTTTGCCCATTAGTACCATTTTGGAGATTAAGACATTAATCCCAGCATGTTTGTTATCCCAACCAAACTCGTGGATCGTATCTCCAGCTTTTAGAATAACTTGGTTTTTCACAATAAACTCTTTGTACACTCGTTTCTTTGAAGCTTTATGTAGCCAAGCGGCTCCCCAAAGCAACTCATCCTACACACACAACTTCATCATCCAAAGTAGTTTAATTTATAATATCCAACTATGGCAAAATCTTTAAATTACCTCGTAACCATTGAAATTGCAGTAAAATGGACACACTGCTTGGTAAAGACTATCACTGTACGCTCCTCGATCGGTACTTTTGAGCAAACGAAAAAACCTGTTAAATTTTTTCATAAGTTAGTTTATTTTTAAGAATGTCAGAAACAGAAATACACAAGTCAAATCTTTAATTAAGGTAATGTGAAATGGTACTTAACTTTTTTTTATACGTAATGCATGTGGGTCAAAAATGTACGGAAAACATTATTAGAAAACAAAAATTAAAAAAGGAATATTTATCACCAATTACGCAAGCAAAGTATAACCAATATTTAAACTTTTTGACAAAATCACGATTTTTATTGCTTTCATACCAAAAAAAATAGAAACGACGTTAAAGTAAATTAAAGTACCCTTGCTGCTCGGTCCAGGAGCATATTGGAGTATGTTGGATCGCGTTTTTCAAACACAATTGACGCGGCGGCTAATGCGGCGGCAGTCTCACCGGCGACTTCAGAACCAGGATGATCCTTATCGACTTTATAAACCGTTCGTAGCGTGTCCATGTCCTCGGGACGTTCCCAGCAATTATGATCGGAGTAAGCGTCTCCGACTTGGACAAAGACGACTCCCGGAATCTGAGTCGCTTTCATTAGATAATCCGTTCCCCATTTGATCGCTTTCACGGCGTTTTCAAGCTCCGGTCCCATTGTTTTACCGAAATCTATGACGCTCCACGACATCATTGTCGTCGTGAACGCCATCGGGAATCCGAATTTTACGTTGTCTCCGGCGTCGTAGTAGCCTCCGGTTAAATCCACGCCGGCGGAGGAACCGTCGCGCAAGGCGGAGTCACCGCGCCATTTAAGACGTTGATCTGGTGGGAGCTTGCCTGAGCGTTGACCTTCGAAGAAGAGGATGCTTTTGCGGAGAGCGTCACGGTAGTCGTGACCGGCGTAGATCTCCGGTGAAATAAGGAGAAGCATGAAGAGCATAATCACCGGAGGGATTAGGTATTTTCCCGCCATTTTATACTTTTGACTTAGGCTCTTTGTTTAGCGGGAGAGATGAGATGAGAGGAATATGTGGTGGTCTAGTTTTATAGTTGGAATATAGTTGCCACGTGGATTTAATGGATTGGACGAAGATCCATCTTGGGTAAATAAGCTTGATTGACGAATGATTTTTAAGATTCTAGAATCATTTATTCAACAATAATCTAGGCTTTTTAGGACTTACGTAAAGACTCATTTCCCTATGGGCCGTATCCATTTGCCAAGTAAACCAATATATTGCAGTAATTTTTTTTTATCTTATAAGCATTTTTGGTTTTAATTAACATAGTACGTATGTTCATAGGTTGACTATGTTAATCAAACAAAGAAAATTTATTCAGGTCCTTATAAATTTATGAGAGGGCCTTCGACAAAACAAAATTGGGTTCATGACAAATGTCTACCTTGCCTATATATCTCTTAATAAATATTCATATTTACAACTAAAACACATATAAAAAGCAGTTTTAATGGGGTACGTAATACTAATAAAGTAAGCAATACGATTTGGAAAAAATGGCATTTTATAAACTTGGGATATAAGATATGAAACGTTGACAATTTAGTATACAATCACAATTAACCATATGATACGATTGTGGGAATTGGGAAATACGAGGTTGACTAGAAAGCGAGGGATGTTGCAATTTGCACAACGCTGACGGCTGACGCATCTAATCTTCCTTGTTCAATGCATACACAAATTTTTGGGATTTTTTTTTTCCTTTTTTAAAGAAACGTAAAGCCAAAATTGATGGAAACCCAAAAAAGAAACAATGGATAAGGGCTTAGAAGTACTAAAAGAGATGACTAAAGAAGTAGCTCAAAAAAAAAAAAAAAAGTAGCTCATCAAGAAATGGCCACAAAGATTTTTGAAAAGATTGGAGATAAAGAAGTTGAAGAAGACGTTAGTCTGAGACGACGGTGAGGGAGAACCTCACTGCCATTGAGACGGATATATTTTTTTGATTACCAAAACTTTTTGGGTCTAAGCTTTGTATCTAAGATGACAACAAATTAAATTATCCTTTTCCTATCTTATTCTTTAAACAAAGAGAATAAAATAAAAAATAGGCAACTATTATATAGATAAAGCTACCAACGTACGATACATTTCTTTTATGCCAGGATAATAACGAGAGCTCTTTAATTTGATATCGCCTTAACTCACTTTCACTCTATACCGGTCGTAGTGGACCAGATGATAAAGAGTTTGCATTACTATTTCACCGAATATTTGCATACATTATTGCGGCCCAGAACGGCCCATTAGACGAATAGTTTACAGTTCAACATTTCCCCCAACCCATCAAAATCGTTGGTTGTTTTTTTTTTTTTGATAAAGAAATTGTTGGTTGTTTGGATTAATCCTAATCTATATGTTTTCTCAACTATAAATAGAAACTTGAGGTCACAAATACCAAAACCATCCATAACCCAAAAAGAGCCACTTCCGTGTCACAAAAAAACAACGTACATAGAACAGAAGAAACCATGAAACCTTCTCTTCGTCAACCACTTCTCTTCTTCTCCTTCTTCTTAGCCACCGTCCTCCCATCAATCCTGACCGTCCATTCTCAATCAGACGACTCAGATTTCATCCGTACTAGCTGCAACACCACATTATACCCTGACGTCTGCTTCTCTTCTCTCTCCTCCTTCTCTAGCTCCGTCCACAACGATCCAACCCTCTTGGCCCGAGCCGCCATCTCCGTCACTCTCAACAAGACTCTCGACTTAGCCTCATACCTCGCCAACGTCACCACTCCCCAGCAAGAGAGCCACGACGATGGTCCCCACCACCCACCCGCAGCCGCCGTTTTTCATGACTGCTTCGACAATCTTAAAGACGCGGTCGAAGAAATGAGAGGCTCGATGAAACAGATGAGGGAGCTAGTCTCGACTGGTTCGATCGAGTCGTTCAGGTTCCAGATGAGTAACGTGCAGACGTGGCTCAGCGCGGCTTTAACCGATGAGGAGACTTGTACGGACGGGTTTAAAGACATTCACGATGAGCCGAGGAAGGATGACGTGTGCGCGCGGGTCGATGACGTCAAAAAGATGACTAGTAATGCGTTGGCTCTAGTTAATCGATGTGTTGATAAGGCAATACATTGATCATTTTATCAATTATTAACCAAATATTCTTCTTCTTTTTTCTTACTTGTAAAAGAAATTATTGTTTGTGTTTTTTGTTTGTTTTTGGTTCTCACGCGTGCATGATAGGGATAAAATAAGATAAACCTGTTTGTTATTGGCTGTAATGAAATAGTGATATTATGTAGTTGTTAACGCTTTTTTGTTTGTCGAAATTATACAAAAAGAATCAAGTGTGTGTGGAAAGAATTAATAGTCTATCATTTCTTATATTTATTTGTCCTTTTACTATATATATCGTTTTAGAAGGTTTCAAACAAATTAGAAAATCATTATGAAGGTACAAAATTGTATGGGCCGCTTTTTATCTTTTTGATCCAAAAAAAAACAAAAAATAAGTTGACTTTATTCGAATTTTAAGTTTAGTGGTAGACAAAATAAGTTTATTGTTGTTGCGTAGTTTAAGTGGCGATAAAAGTATAGAAACGAACAAAATTCAGAAGAATCTGGGCAAAAGGTATTAAATAATGCAAGAAAATAAAATGATAAACGTCTTAAAAACATACGCTTTATAAGTATTTTCTCTTTCGGATTAACATAAAGGGGAAATTAATATTGAATCTATGTTCTGATTTCTGAAGTGATGAATGATATCTAATGGCGGCTAATAGTGCTACATAAAAAAACTTTATAATGGCTAATGTATGCATGCGCTGTAACTCCACCACTATTACACGGACGTTATCTGTTAATGCCCGACAAGGTATAGAGCTAATTCAATGGGTTGCAACATGTATAATTAAGCGCATACGCATACACTTATATTTTTGTACCCATTTTCGAATATATATGTTTTATGTGCGTATGTCGGTATGCGTCTATACGTGTGTGTGTCACTAGTCACTACTGTCCTCCAAATGCGGGAATATAAACTATAAATTATAGCGTTTGGTTCACCAAACGTAGATTCGTATACATGTGAATTATTCATATATATATGATATATACACCAACCGTAAATTTGTATGGTTATGAGAAAATCTTCGTTAACATGATGAGAGATACAAAGTCAAAACCAATTATTAAAAAGGGAATTAATTTATGTAATATATATATATATATATATATATATATATTAATTTAAGTTTTTTTTCTTACTTTATATGTGAGAATTCTATGATTTACGAGTCTAGCCACTTCGCGAGCAACTAATTAACGTTTAAGAATACTGAAAACTTTGGCAACATGAGATAAAAAAAAATCAAACACTAATTACTATGTTGGACTTGAATGTATTATAAAAGTTTGTATGATGCATAGTAAATTTGATACAACTTTAAAGAATGGATGGGGTATGTAAGGAATTGTCATTTTATGCCTTGTAAATTTGATACTTGTTGAGGAAAAACAACCGCCTTATTGTTTCTCATCTC
>OVAQ01001391.1:0-10669 GCA_900406345.1 Erysimum cheiri
AACATCTCTCTATCTATTTTCTCGCGTTGTGTCCGATCCAAAAGGAAACATCGAATTTAGGGTTTTTCTCTCCCCCCGAGCTTTTCCGTAACGACTACCGTTGATTTGTTTCGATTCGATTTCTGAGGTTCTCTCTCGATATCTTCTCCTTTGTGTTAATTTCTCCATGCATTTCGTTTCTATAATCTGAGGTCAAAAACCTTTCTTCTCTTTGCGTGATTCGATTTGTAATTTGCTTTGCTACACATGGCTTTTCCTTGCGCGGTTCTCTTCTTATCAGATTGGCCGGATTTTGTTCCTCTTCTAAATTCTTATTTGATAGATTTGATTGAGATTTTGGGGTTTCCAGCTTATAGAGTTGGATAAAGCTCCGTTGTTTACATTATTCAGCTGCTAGCTATTGATTTCTAGGATTTGCGTTTGTGCTAACTATAGACCTATTTGGAATTTGTCAGGTTCTTATATTTTCGCGGATAACAAGTCACCGGAGCAGCTACGATTATTTCTTTTGTTTATTGATAAGTTTTCTGCTGGGAAGTTGCAACTTTTTCTAGATTTAGGACGTCACAAATTTCAATTATGAGTGCATCATGGGCAGATGTGGCTGATTCTGAGAAGGCTGGTTCTAGGCCAAAACCTGCTTATGTTCCCCCACATCTACGGAACAGGCCAGCTGAGCCTGTTGCTGCTCCTCTGCCACAGAATGATCGTGCAGGGTATGGTGCTCAACCGACTGGGTCTCGGTGGGCTCCTCCTAGCGGCGGTGGTGGTGGCGGTGGCGGTGGCTACAGGACTGATGGAGGCCGCCCCGGCTATGGTTACGGTGGTGGAGGAGGAGGTGGTGGCTGGAACAACAGAAGTGGAGGGTGGGACCGTAGGGAACGTGAAGTAAATCCATTTGGAGATGATGCTGATTTAGAACCCGTCTTTACCGAGCAGGAGAATACAGGCATTAACTTTGATGCCTATGAAGATATTCCAGTTGAGACCAGTGGGGGAGACGTGCCTCCTCCTGTTAACACATTTGCAGACATAGATCTTGGGGAGGCATTAAATCTGAACATCCGGAGGTGCAAATATGTGAAGCCAACACCCGTTCAGCGTCATGCGATTCCAATACTGCTTGGAGAGAGGGATTTGATGGCCTGTGCCCAGACAGGGTCTGGGAAGACAGCTGCTTTTTGCTTTCCAATAATTAGTGGAATCATGAAAGATCAGCATGTTCAGAGACCCCGTGGTTCACGGACGGTTTACCCTCTTGCAGTCATCCTCTCACCAACAAGGGAGTTGGCATGCCAGGTAACATTGTGAATCTACCCATCCCCTCATAGAATAGAGTTTTTTCAAAAACATTTACGTGTATATATTACACACATTTCTCATTCTGGATTTTTTGGCAGATACATGATGAAGCCAAAAAATTCTCTTACCAAACTGGTGTAAAGGTTGTTGTTGCTTATGGAGGAACACCTATTAACCAGCAGGTAATTATCGTACACCTTTATTTTTTGGTTTTCAGCTTTTGTCTTTTGATATTGCTGATTATAGCATTGTTTTCTGTTTTATGTGAGTAGCAGCTTAAGCTTACTGATTTGGGTTCTGCTAGCTCTTTCTGAATGCCAGTCTTCTTTGTGAAAATGTGTTTTGATTTTGAAGTCAACAATGCATATTGCTGTCCAAAAAAACTCTTTTTTTTATGCTTGTTAACATTGCCATTTCGCTTGTATCATCATTAACATGCAGAAGCATTGGAGCTAATCCTTGTTAGTGTTAGTCAATCAGTTTTCAAGCATCGATTTGTTGATCTCATTTTTTTATTGTTTGTACAGCTTAGGGAACTCGAAAGGGGAGTTGATATCCTTGTGGCAACTCCTGGCCGGTTAAATGATTTGCTAGAGAGAGCTAGAGTCTCAATGCAGATGATCAAATTTTTAGCTCTAGATGAGGCTGACAGGATGCTGGACATGGGTTTTGAACCACAAATTAGAAAGATTGTTGAACAGATGGACATGCCTCCACGTGGGGTGAGACAGACAATGTTGTTCAGTGCTACATTTCCTAGGGAGATCCAGGTTGGTTTTACTTGTCCATGAACACCCTTTTCTTACTCTTAAATCCTATTCTAGTTATGTTGCATGGTATAGATAGTTTTATGTGTCAGAGGATAACATTTTTTCCTTATATCTGTGACTTTGTTCTTTCCCAGATCATGATGATGAACCTTTGATATTTAGTTTTAGACTGGCAAAGAGGAAAAAGTGGCTTATGAGTGTTATATTTCGTATGTGAGATAGCTGCATACATATTCAGCACAGGAATAATTAGTTCCTAAAGTTTCTTTAAAACCTGCATATTTGTTTCTTCTACAGAGACTCGCAGCTGATTTCATGTCAAACTATATATTTTTGGCTGTGGGAAGGGTGGGTTCAAGCACTGATTTAATTACCCAAAGGGTTGAGTTTGTCCAAGAGTCTGACAAGAGAAGCCATCTCATGGACCTGCTTCACGCGCAGAGAGAGACCCAAGACAAGGTGATGCGATAGTTACCATCTGTTCTTTACTTATCTAAGATTTATTATCACGTTGTATGGATCATGATTCGCCACGCTCTGCTAATGCTGGCTTTCTTCTCTTTTCATACACAGCAATCATTGACATTGGTTTTTGTGGAGACAAAGAGGGGAGCCGACACTTTGGAAAATTGGCTGTGCATGAATGAGTTTCCAGCAACCTCCATTCATGGCGATAGAACACAACAGGTTCGTTGATTAATTGAAGTTGAATTTCTTTGAAGTAAATGTCAAAATCAAACCTTATTATTGTGGAGTAATATATATACTTCGCACCAACTAAAGCTAAAACCAAACAATGTTGTTATACCTGGATGATATTTTGCGGAAATGAACTCTTTCCAGTTCATCATCAATAAGTTCGTTCTCTGTTGGCTAAGTCTGACTAACTTCTTTGTGTTGTTATGCATTCAAAGGAAAGAGAAGTGGCACTGAGGTCCTTCAAAAGTGGGAGGACACCGATTTTGGTTGCAACAGATGTGGCAGCGCGTGGTCTTGACATTCCCCATGTGGCTCATGTTGTAAACTTTGATCTACCAAGTGACATCAATGACTATGTCCACCGTATCGGACGAACAGGACGTGCAGGCAAATCTGGAGTAGCAACTGCCTTCTTCAACGAGAACAATGCACAACTGTCTAGGCCGCTCGCTGAGCTGATGCAAGAAGGCAATCAAGATGTGCCCGAGTGGCTCACACGATATGCTTCACGTGCTTCATTTGGTGGTGGTAAGAAAAAATCTGGTGGTCGGTTTGGTGGCCGTGACTTCAGAAGGGAAGGCTCTTACGGTAGAGGAGGAGGCGGCGGCGGTGGTGATTACTATGGCGGAGGAGGCTATGGTGGTGGTGGATATGGTGGTGCTCCGAGCGGTGGGTATGGTGCTGGAGTGACCAGTGCTTGGGATTAGCCGATTAGGCTCCCCAGTTTTCCCTCTTTTTAACCTGACTATTTATTTCTTCTCTTCTACATTCCCAACCCAAGAGAGCACATGTATTTGCCCCACCTTTGAGATCTCTCATTCAAGAGATGGATTGAACTAATCTTGCTATTAGGTGAATCTCTCTGTTTTTTTCAGGCTATTTTTAGGATTTGTCCTAAAAGATAGACAGTAGTATTCCGATTTTGATCTTGTTCTTGGGTTCTTCTAACAATTTCATTTGTTAGTTTGAAATCCAATTTGTTTTTTTGATTCCCTTTGTTGTTGTTGACAATCTTTCTTGGTGAAATACAATCTCTCATTATATCCTTTTAAGGACTTTACGCTTACAAAGATCAAACCTCGTTCTATTACTTGGAAGACAGTAAAAAATTGCTGCTCTGTGTGATATAAGTCTTAACATTTGGATTCAACAGCTACTGCTACTCGTCTTCTGAATCTTCTTCAAGCTCACTTCCTTCCACAATCTCTTCTTCTTCAGAGCCTTCTTCGTCAGGGCCATCATCATCAGGCTTATCAAGCAAAAGTTCCTCTCGAGAGACCATGCCTATCCCTCTAGCCCGGTAAAGAAACCCTGTTCTCATCACATGATAGAACTTATCTCTAAGACGAGTGAGAGGATGCGGATCCACTAGTTTTCCTCGACGGTACCCTTCTTTGAGAATCACAGTTGTTGTCTTACACTTCAACGAGAGGTAGAAAATCCCGGGGTATCGCGTGAATAGACGAGTGAACTTATGCGGAATGTTTAGCTCCGCTCTCATGCTTCTCAAATAGTTCCTCTTGGTTTTCTTGTGGATAGTCAAGCTCAAGAGCTCGTGCAAAACTCCCACAGCTCGTTTCTCCATGAGATCACTTTCCGGGTCAATGTTACTCGAGTCATCGTAAGGAGATATGTAAGGAAGTTTTTGAAACTCATCCATCCATGCTTTGACCTTCTTCTGTGCTCCATATCCTCTAGGAAAACTCATAGGGAAGGTCAACGTGGACTGCCCTCTTTTGAACTCGCGGTAACTAGAATCCTCCCCGGTAACAACATTGTCCTCGTTCCGCTTCTGCAGGGCCGAGAAGGCGAATTCATCACGCCAATTCACAAGCTTTAGACACGGGTTTCCATTAGAGGCCTTGACAAAGCAGAAATGATCAGGGTACTTCATGACTAGTTTCTTTTCGTAGTTATCGGGTAGCCCGAGATCGAATTTGAGAGAATGTAGTGATCTAAGAGAGACAGTTTTTGTTCTCATCATCATCAAAACTCTGCAGAGTCTCTCCACTGTATCAGCTTCGTGGCTTTGGTGAATAATCTCTTCCTGTGAGTCAAGCATTAGTGCTGTATCCGTTAGCTTGAAACATGGCAAGCTTGCGTAACGAGCATGCGGAAATTCATGAAACAGAGTAGGATACCTGCAAAAAAATGTCGACTTTCATTACCATTCTTACGACTTCCTTTTCAAAAAATAGAAAATTGAAATTTGTATCCGATTTGATGATACCTGCGCAAGAAGCGGAGAACAGGGACGGTGAGTCCGAGGAGTTTTTGCCAATCGGCTACGGATTTTGCGGTGAGGAAACCGGTGGGAGATCGCTTTATGGCGTCTTTGAGAATGCAAGCTGCTTTGAGATCGGTCTCAGTATCAATGACGTGATCGAGGTTCTTGTTCTTCACCCATTTCAGTCTCACTTTTGTAATTCCCCCCATTCCTCGCCATTGTTGATGCTGATGAAACAGCTTACTCACTGAAAAAAGAAAGCTTTGGGTTTTGACCAACATCTAAAGAGATTTGACGAAAATGCCAAGACTGGTTGATCTCCAATTGAAAGTGCAAAATGGGTTTAGGGTTTAGTGTTCTCTCGGATTTTAGCTAAAAGACTTATCATTGGATAGATACAAGTGAGGAAGAGTATGCAGACAAGATGCTCGACGAAATTCCTGAACGAATTTAAAATCGAGATTTTTCTGACTTCTTAACTCTAGGCCCACAGGCTACACAAGTTAAGGTAAGCCTTTTAAGTGGCTTCCTGAAATGTTTGTTTTTGCAGACAGGACCTAAAAACTAAAAACTTCGAACTTTCTCTGCGGTACGACCAAACTTGCTCGAACAAGTTCCAACTCGTCGAGACTCGACTCGGGAAGGTTTGGCTCGTTAGAGGTTCAAGCTTATCCTAGACTATAGTCTTGAGGCTGATTGGTAGAAAAAAATCGCAAAGCTTGGATTGAAAATCATGGAAGCGAAGAAAGTAGTAATAGAAGAGGAAGAAGAAGAGACATGGAGGAGAGAGATAGTAACAAGCGTGATGAGATTAGTGAGCACGAGATTGCCTCAGACAGATCTAATTTCTCTACTTCTAGTTAGCCCTTGGCTTTATCGCACTCTTGTCTCCTACCCTTCAATCTGGCTGGTAAACAAAGCTTTGACTTCTTCTCAGGTCTTTCCAAGTTTTCAATTTTTCCATACTAATCTGATACGACTGTTGATTGTGCTCTCAGAACATTGATTTGCGCGAGATGACCAATGCAGGGGATCGGCTTTTAGCTGCTCTGTCCTTGGTTAGTTAGCAATAAAAGTTTGATACTTTGATACTGGAATGTGCTTGAATTTATCGTGTTTGGAAAGTTTGAGCAGAAGTCACTCATCTTGCTTTCACATTGTGTAGCCAAGATATCGGCAAGTGAAGCATATCAATCTTGAATTTGCTCAGGGTGTTGAGGACAGTCATCTTAGACTTGTGAAAGCCCGGGTAACATTTTTTGCAGATTCGTATGTTTTCTGGAGATTCGTTGAATTCAAGAATATATGACTACCTTGATCATTCTAGCCGTTTGAATGTCTTACAATATTGTATTGGCTGCTGTATGAACATTTCAGTGCCCGGATGCTCTTTTAAGTTTAGAATGCTTGAATCTGAATGGGTGCCAAAAGATATCGGATAATGGAATCGAAGCTATTACTAGCATATGTCCCAAGTTAAAAGTTTTCTCTATCTACTGGAACGTGAGGTGATATTCTGTTCGAGTCATTGTTTCACACTTCTTTATATTATCACCTTAGACGAGCCTAATGCTTGATTTTATTTCACAGAGTGACTGATGCTGGCATCAGACACCTAGTGAAAAATTGCAGACAGATCATTGATTTGAACCTAAGTGGCTGCAAGGTAAGTTAATAGATATTGCAGTTTTATTCCTGATGGATATCTACAATTCTGGCAATGTTTTATGGGCACCCCTTTCTCTTCCATTTGATTTGGATGTGCACCAATTGATGCAGAGCCTAACGGACAAAAGTATGCAGCTAGTAGCTGAAAGTTATCAAGACTTAGAGTCACTGAACATCACCAGGTAAGTTAAATATGTTAAGGTCTTTGCTTCTTAAATACTACTTATCCATGTGGTTATTTCTTGGTAATAGATAATAATCCATAACATTGTTGGATAATATCAATCATGCTTAACATTGTTGGATAATCAAGCCAGATGGAAGCATGATTTCAAGGCTACACTTTTATTGAATATTTCTGGTGTTTGGGCTTGCTGTTCATGATGCTGCCAGGTGTGTTAAGATTACAGATGATGGATTACTTCAAGTGCTACAGAAATGTTCCCCTCTCCAGACCTTAAATCTCTATGCTCTTTCAGGGTATAAAAGTAGCATAGTTCTATTTGTTTATTCGAAAGCTAGCTGTTCTGAGTTACGAAACTGACATTGCAAATTTGCAATCTGCAGCTTCACAGACAAAGCCTACAAGAAAATATCACTTTTAGCTGATTTAAGGTTCTTAGATCTATGTGGCGCTCAGGTAGGAGTTTATTCGAGATCTTGGATATATCTCACTGCCTTGTAGAGTATAACTAAGGGATCGGTTGCTAGCAAATCCATAGCACAGATTAGATACATTGATTATGATTTTCTAATCTTTGATATAAATCAGTAACTAAGAGTGCAACTTTGGTTGCCAGAATTTATCTGACGAGGGGCTTGGTCATATAGCTAAATGCAACAAGCTAGAGTCTCTCAACTTGACATGGTAAGCTAAGTCCCTTACAAGAAAGATAATGAGGTAGAAGCTGCTGCGTCTTGATTCCAAATGCTTTAACGCAAATGCTTCTTAAATATTGCAGGTGTGTGCGTATCACAGATGCAGGTGTAATTACCATTGCTAATAGTTGTACCTCCCTAGAATTTCTCAGGTATCTAATCCAATTCTAGAACTCTTTGCTTTGTTTTGTCAGTGACTCTCTTTGCTGACACCATTCAATGAAAAAAAAAACAAAAACATTGCAGCTTGTTTGGAATAGTTGGAGTGACTGATAAATGCCTGGAGACTCTCTCGCAGACATGTTCTACTACACTCACCACTCTTGATGTAAATGGTTGCATCGGCATTAAGGTGTGTAGTGTGACTTTATCTGTATATGAAAATGCTCAACTTTCTAGTTTCTTTCCTCTCCAATATACCAGCTTCTATTCTTTGGCGATGCTCGAGAGTGACTAACACTTTTTTCTCTTAACTATTGTTAAACACATGATAAAATTTGTGCAGAGACNTGACTTTATCTGTATATGAAAATGCTCAACTTTCTAGTTTCTTTCCTCTCCAATATACCAGCTTCTATTCTTTGGCGATGCTCTAGAGTGACTAACACTTTTTTCTCTTAACTATTGTTAAACACATGATAAAATTTGTGCAGAGACGAAGCCGTGAAGAGTTGCTTCAGATGTTCCCTCGTCTGACATGCTTCAAAGTACACAGCTAATTTGCTTCCTCATATTCCAGGACTCTCAACAAATGTCTATCCTCAGTTATATAACTTACAGTCACATACTATAAATCTTAATCTGATGCTAACTATTCTTAATACTGTATGTTATATATTTTACAAGCCATGGTTTATTCACTTGTACTACATGAGTCGTTTTGGTTGTATAAATCAACTTTTTTTTTTTGGGCTAAGTATAAATCAACTTAGATAACAAATAATGATTTTTTTTTTTTTTTTTCAGTTTTTTNCTGATGCTAACTATTCTTAATACTGTATGTTATATTTTACAAGCCATGGTTTATTCACTTGTATAAATCAACTTTTTTTTTTTTTTTCAGTTTTATGTTTATTGTGCAGTAATTGTTATTTATTTCAATTTTTTTTTTTTTGTCAACATTTGGGCCACAACTGTCAGGTCCATTAGCCTAATTCCTACAAATTGTAGGGTTGGGGATTCGATCCCTGGTGTAATGGTGTTTGTCTTTTGTGGACTTGTCACTAGACCAAGATTACTTCACGTTATTTATTTCAATCTTTTTGTCTGTTTTGTCAAGAAAGTAAAAAAAAAACTTTTTCGTCCATGGCCATCAACTATTATTATCTGTTAAAATATGGGTTTGAATTGTTAGCAATAAATCAGATAAAAATAAGCAAAAGTTGAAATGATGAGAAGCCTTTGAAGGCGAGGTTTGATGACCTNGCCATCAACGATTATTATCTGTTAAAATATGGGTTTGACTTTTATTTTGTTAGCAATAAATCAGATAAAAATAAGCAAAAATTGAAATGATGAGAAGCCTTTGAAGGCGAGGTTTGATGACCTGAGGGCTAGAGGTATCATCAGAGTCAGTGAGTCAGTGACGAGTGATCGGTCTCAGATTTTGGTGATGATGGCGGAGTTCGTCCAGGGTTTTATATTTTACTCTCCGTACATGTTTCCATGAAACTTAATAACTTGTATTTTTACTTTGTACAGTATATGACATGCTTGAAAGAGTTATTATCGTCTTAAATCTTAAATCAGATGCTGTAGAGTTTTTCAATAATTTTTATTAACAAGCCATGATACATATATATGACTCGATCGTATTATGGTTTTGTTTGTACTGTATTTTATTAACTTAGATTACAAAGAAGGATTTACACTAAATACCAACCACATTGAGAGAGCTCCAGCAATCAGTAATCCATATTGGCTCTCGTCTCTTCCTTTGATGCTTGAACTTGTGGAGACTGCTGCAAACAGAGAGAGTATTTGTTTGTTATTCTTTCTTTTTTTCTTCTAGTATCGAGAAAGCCTGAAAAAATAATGTTTGCAGTAGGAGTAGAATCAAAACTGTAAAAAGAGTACCTCCATGTCCAACATTCTGAGAGGATTCGTTGAAATGCTTAAAAATCTGAGAGAGTGGTGATCCTGGAGGTAAATGTAGAAGGTCTTCTTGCAAACAAATTGAAATAATGAGAAAGATCTAGTCTGTGATCATGTAATACTTTTTTACGTCGACAATTAATTATTATACAAGATATATGGCTATGAAATCTCTCACCTGGGCATTGTGATATATTTGCAGGGACATGACAAGTGGAAGGGAGGCTCATTGCGCGATTGGCATCAACTTTAAACCCTAAACCAGGATCATCCCTGTCTTTGACAAGCGTACATAGACATTTCTTCGTTTGCCCTTTGTCTATTTTTGCCTTGAGTGCGCTGCAACATGTTGAGTCTGGAGCTTTAGCTTTGTTAGTGACGAAAGGAAGACAAGAGTAGAGATCAGACATGGCGTCCTGACATCCCTTTATGTCCTGACTCAACTCTGATCTCACACCAAGGAACATTACTGCTATTGTTATGCATAGAGCCAACATTTGTCGATTTTTATTGTAACCCATGAATCTAGCCATCAGTTTATGCAGCAGAGTAAGAACTCAATGTGGCTTTTTATAAGCCTATCTACAGACTTGTTTCTTGTTCACGTATGTTCCCCTCTCTAGTAGGATGGATACTCAAGAGTTCTAATTCTGCAAGAAACTTGATTTTAAAAAGCTTATATAATGAGTACTAGTTGACATGTCTCATGTCTAAATTGAATTTTGGGTTTTGGAACTTCTGCAGTTATTGGAGGTTTACATATAATTATACTAAGTTGTTCACAGTCCGTTTTCACAGTACCAGCAAGATATCTACAAGGAAAGAGAGTTGAACATTAGTACTAGTTAAGCTTTAGGGTTAAAGTGTAGAGAGGCTTGCAACCATAGAAGAATGAGCTCTAGACACAGATTTTTTTCTCAAGTGAAGTTACTGTAAACTCCAGTAACTCTTTTCTTGAAGAATCTAATGTTTACATTGTTATAATAACAAGCCAGTGAAGAAAAAACCTACCGGCGAAGAGGAATAACTA
>OVAQ01001392.1:0-18274 GCA_900406345.1 Erysimum cheiri
GTTCAAATCATCTTGTTTCCAAGTGTCCTTATCCAAGCTCTCTTCCATCGCCTTCCACTCGTCGTAGGTAGATTCTATGTGCTTCGTAAGCTTTCTTCCTCCTAGCACATTCATCGTAGTTCTCTTCCATAGAAGGTAGTTTTTACCATTTAACACCACCGGGAATTTTAATTCTTTGTACTTCTCACCCGTTTTGTGAACCGTGAGAGACATCTTAGCCTTCTAGCTTTAAGTATTTCGAGTAAATTTGTAACCTTTTGTCGTAAAACCACCAGAACCGAGAGTATTGCAAGATTAAAGCTACTTTGAACCGTTCACAACTCAGCTCATATAAGTGACAAACCACATATGGGCCAAAACCAAGCCCAATCGAAACAAGCCCAAATGAAGATAAGCCCTAGCTCCAATCCCAATTGTCTGTTGCAGAAAAGGCGAGTATCTTCGAAAAATCTTCAAGGATGACCGCAACCTCTTCGCCGGAGCACTAATCGTAATACAAGCTCTTCTTCGCCGAGATTGATCCGAGTAACACACCTGCTGGTCTTAAAGCTTTGACCTTTAGACCGTGAATGTTACTGGAGGACTCTTCCACAAGCTGAATCTAGATTTTGAAGATGAATAAACCCAGAAACCAAACACGCTTCCGTAACAAGAGTAGAGAACACAAACCCAAGAAGAAAGAAAAGATTAAAGATGAAAGTTTTCAGATTTAAGAGTTAAGAAACCGCTCTGATACCATGAAGAAATTATGTTGAAGATTCATGTTTTAGTGACATTGATAAGTGATTTTGATACAAAAGAAGAATACACTTGTGGCTTTAAATAGAACAAGCTCTAGGTTAGGATGGGTTGTGCACAAAAAGTCAAGTAGCACCCTCACCTACCGTTGATAAAGCACACACACACAGCCTCTAAACAACTCACACAACAAGACAACATTGCAGTCCATACTCTTAGTCAAGAATTGTATGTAATCAACGACCAAAAGCCTTAGTGACTCATCAATCAAGCCGACCATGTAACATATATAAGTCAACATATCCAACACTTAACTATGATTTAGTTAATATTAGATATCTTCTTGATCAACAATTGATATGTTACCTCTCTAGCTTTACTTTGAAAATTGTGTGGCCTATGAAGTTTGATAAAAGAATGTGGTAGACTAAAGTCTGAACTTTTAGAAACATTAAACAACATGTTAAGTAAAACTATGTCGCTAAACAATATAAATGAAATCATGAGTTAGATTCCCAGGGGAGATTTTCACTTGTGAATTCGGGATGTTAAATCCTCACTTGTACCATCTGTTTCAGTTCCCACGTAGCACAAATGTAAAAGAAAGTGAACATGTTGATGTGTATAGATGAGGAAGCAAGGCACATAAACATTCAAATTATCAATAGCGTAAATACAACGTAACCAGCTATATAAATAAAGAAGATAAGCTGAGAAAAAGGAAGTTGTGCTATGGCCAATCGTATCTGAGGTAGGAGCAAGAGGTGGAATATGACCAACATCCATAGCAACTTTATGTACACACATAGAGAAACCAGAGAGGGCGTTTCGCAATTATAGAGGTCTGAGCTATAATGGTATTGTATTTATCTTGATGGTGTGTATTTGTGATGATGATGAACAATTTGCACTAACCCAACTAATTAAACCTTCTTAAACACTGGATTTAATTATTTAAACATGCCGAGATATACACTGAAATTTGAAAGAGCATGATATTTTTTTTACATTGAAAGTGTCAATATTTGTTGGGTTTAACAGTGGACGTGAGCAGTATTAGGGGAGGCCAGAAAACAAATTGCCGTTTTAGTAAAGCAGCTAGACACTCAATAACTGTGAATTATGAGATGTATCTGATTTATTATAAATTTATTGACGATGACTAAACATTTAACCTCATTATTGATGATTTCATTTTGGACTTTATCATCGCCTTTTCTCTCGCTGAGTCGCTTCTATTAAAACTGAATTATAGGCTTTACGTACAAAACTCTAGCCATAATTAATTATGGTTTTCCGAAAAACAAATATAGTACGTGGTGTGTCTATTAGAACATGCCTTTCTTGAGAATTTTAAATTATTTTTTCCTAGGGCTGAGTTAGTTATTTTTTGTGTGTGGGTATAGCTCTAAATGGTAAAGAGTTGGTGAAGGGCCTGGGCAAATGGATAATGGGTCCAGGTTTGGGTAAACCCATTCGGGTTCGGATTTATCAGCTTTTTGAATTTTAAGATTTAATAGGGTAATTATAAATTTTTGGTTCGGGTCTTATCGGGTTCGAATCGGTTCGTGTTATAAATTTTAGAACTTATAAATACCCGAAAAAATCGAGTACACTTTAAATATTTTTGACCCAATTACCCAAAGTTTTACTCGATTAACCGAAATTTTACCTAGTTATCAGATATTTTATCCGATTAATCAAAAATTTTACAGTATTATCCGAAAATTTATCCGAGTATCTGATATAAATAAAGCTTATATGTATATAAGTCTATGTGTTTAATACTACTAATAAGCATAATTCCCCATTAGATCGGGTTTATGGGTATATGTGTGGGTATCGGGTAATAACTGAACTTGAACCCAAACTCACGGATAGACATGTACATAATCCAATAGATTAATTTAGACATACCCATACCGACCCAACCCGATTTTTTTGGGTCAGTTTTGGGTTGGGATTTTGGATACGATTTTTTTATCCAGGCCTAGTGAAGATTATTACTATTGTTTATTTTGATATTTTGATATACTAAATAGTAAGATGTGTATGAGTTAATAATGTATGTTTGTGATTAAATAACAAACAACAAAAAGATTGGCTGATGTGGGTTGATAATTAAGCCCACCCACAACGGCCCAGTGTCTTCATTCCGAGATTTTAAAATATTTTGATTTTATTAAACCGGATAAACCGGGTTGTCGAAGGGTATATAAAGACTCAACAAATCTTCGTCTTCTTCATTCTAAATTCGATTCCTGAAACAGAATTTAGAAGAGACTCAAGATCGTTTCTTCAGTAAGCTTCATCTTCTTTTCCAAGACTCAAGATCGTTTCAAGAATTTGCTCGGTTCGTTTTCTCGGTTGTACATTTGCTCTATTCATTTCTCAATTCGATTGATTTAAGCGAAGCACGTTTTTCTTGATTCGATTTCTCTGATTAATTCATTTTTAGTTTTCAGGGTTTTAAACTTAAACCTCGTCTTCAATCGGCTCTCGATAAAGATCATTCATCTTCTTTGTGAAAGACCCAAGATCGTTTCAAGGTTCGTTTTCTATGTTGTACATTGGTCAATTCGTTTTGATTTAAACGAAGCAAGAATTGGGAAGTTTAATTCGTTTCTACGTTTTTTCTTGGTTCGCATTCTCGTTTGTACATTTGGTCAATTCGATTTGATTTAAGCGAAGCAAGAATTGGGAAGTTTAATTCGTTTCTACGTTTTTATTGGTTCGCATTCTCGTTTGTACATTTGAAATCCTGAAATTGATCATTTGAAAAACTATCAAGGGATACAATTTTAATTTTTAAGCAATGGTAATTAAAGTTAATTGGTCAAGTCTTTTTGACAAGGAAAACCAAAAAAAAAAACCCTCCGCCTACTATCTCTCGCGTTCTCTCTCTCTCACGGCGACTCCGACGGCGATCATCAAATCGGTGAACCAAATCTTCAGAGCTGGTGGCGGATTAGGTCACGCATCTTCAGAGACGGTCGATACGTCGGAGCAGGTTTCTGTTTCTTCTCTCGCCCTTCTCAACATGCTTAAGCACGGTAATCATCTAATCCCTAACTCCAATTACGTTTCCTCAGTCTTGGGGTTTATGATTTTCCTCTTGTCCCCTTTTGCTCCGGAACTCTAGGGTTTCTAAAAGATTATTCCATCTGTTTGTATTCCTCTTAGTTCTATTTTGTGTGGATTAAATAGAGATTTTTATGAAACGCATCGAATTTGTTTTTGCAGGAAGAGCTGAGATTGATACTCGGAGAGTTCGTGGATGAGTACACTGTTAGGGTTATGGATGTTTTTGCTATGCCTCAGAGTGGTACTGGTGTTAGATCAGAAGCTGTTGATGCCGGTTTCCAGACTAATATGCTTGACATGCTTAAACAACCTGGAAGGTAACTAGTTCTTCTCTACATCATTGTAAGATTCATTTTTTTGATATGGTTGTATATGAATTGGATTAGCTTCTGTGTTCATTGAAACCGGTTGGTAGGTGTTTTGACTTGGTTTGCTTATGAAATCTAACTTTGTAGCTAGCCTTATATGAAATCAGGAGGGGCATCCCGTATTACTGAATAGAGCACCTACCCTACATAGATTAGGCATACAGTCATATGTTTTGCTAAATTTGATTTCTTGTTTTGTTTTGCAGTTTCAGTTTTTCAACAGCCAGATTGATATCCACCAATACTGTTCTACAACTCTTATGTTGATCAAAAATACAAAGATTACATAGGTGAGTTAATGTTAACTTTGTTGTTAGTGTTTGCTTAAACCCAAGCTATGTTTTGTAGTTCTATGTTTATTCTGCCATATTCATCAAGGCTAAGCTTGGAACTAGGATTTTCACTTTTCTGCTATTGATTTAACCATCAAAATTTGGTTTTGTTAATGTTAACTCTGTTGAAGTAGGGTTCGGTTCCTGCAATCAATTAGACATCACAATCTGGTTCTGTGCCACTTTTTTCTGTTCATTAGCTGTTTTATAGATGAAGCTTGAGGGTTAACCTTGTGTCTCTGTTTTGAATATATTTTATGTTGTTGATAGAGATAAAAAACTTCTTAAGCTCACTTTGTAATGAAACTCTTCCTCTACGTAGAAGTAAACTCTTCCTTTATTTTACAACAAGAGTAGAAGTAAATTGTTGCATTAAATTAAAAAAAAAAGAAAAAGGGAAGAAGTAAATTAGGGATTTTGGGTTTCCACGCTTGGCTTTGGAATTGTTGGTGTTGTCCAAAATTGGGCATTTTTAACCTTTGAGATGCTATCCAATATTTCCAAGGGAGTAATATCTCCGGTCACAGTCACTTTCTTTGCAGCAAAATCTATGTTGAAGGATGTTACACCTACAAGGAATCAAACTCATTAGTTAACCAGACCGGCTCGGGTATGGACAAACTAAGTAAATAACCAAATCAAAGTGAGTCTCTAGATTAAACTGGAACCGATTCCAGTCCTATTATTTCGTATTTTCCTTAAATTTCATTCATATATTTTCTAAACTGAACATTTTGAAACTAAACCGATACTTAACCGAAAGATGGAGAAACTGGCATTCTAGTAAATAGAGGGATCACCTTGCATTCTGGCCAGATGTTTCCTAACTTTTCCTTCACAGCCTCTGCAGTGTAGAGACACTTTGAGAACAACGACCTGCTGCTTCAGAAAATGCAAATTTATCATTACCCTCTTGTCACCCTTTATTTACATTCATGCCAACAACAAAACAACTTACCTGGTCTGAACCACCACCACAAGTAATCTTCTTCTCCGTCAACGTTTTGTCATCACCAGCAGGAGCTACAGCATCTACCGTCTTAGCCAGATCCTGACCCGCAGACCCGGAAATAGAATCCGGGTCGGATCCCAAAAGATACCTTGTAGAACCAATAGGAGTTTTGATGAAGTCACATGCGGGTCTCGCAACACAGCTAAAACTCTTCCTCGCTAGGCTGATGTCATTGGTGATGAGTTTCAGCAACGCCGCTGCTCCGCCTCCACCGCCACCTCCGGTGCTTCTCCGGCCAGTAATGCTCCTCCTGCCTTTATAGATCTCTAGCTTTCTCTCACTGATCTCTCCGTCTTCGGCGGAAGCGGGTAATTTGATGAAGTCGTCGGCGAATGATCTTCGGCCATCTTTAATGATGGGATTGTGGCGGTCAATAGCTCGGCCGCTGCTTCGTTCATTCTCGTCGGTGGTGGTTGATTTGTGAACGTGGTCCATGCTTGAACATATGGCTGTCGATGCTTGTGAAGCGCAGAACATACGTCCCTTCATTATATGGAGAATTAAAGAGAGTGAAGAAGTAGACAGTAAGAAACCAAAGAAACACCAAATTGGATTGGAATCTTTGATGACCGAAGTTGTTTTGAGCAAATCTTGATGAGAATGTTAATATGTATGAGTATGTTATTACTCGTTTATAGAGAGAGAATTGGATTGGAATAGAGACAAAGAAAGTTAAAGAGTGTAAATGTGTAACGCTCATATGATAAGAGTTATTTGTCCATATATGTAATAAGTTGTTCCGATGGCGTTAATAATTTATTCACGTTCTATTTTTTTCTTTTCCCAATATATATATCTTACATTTTCTCTTTTAAAATAAAAACTATATGCAAATTTTACCCAAATTTGTATTCGTCGATCCTAAATAAACAAAACCAATAGTCAATGTTGTGGTAATGGCGCGTTTGTATTATTATTTCTAAACTTATATTTAAAGTTCATCGATTAAAAACCCAACTCATTAATACTTATGTGCAAAGTTTACTATGACAGAATTTGTTTTGGAATTTTCTGTGTAATCTGAGAGACAAGACATGGTTACAAATATGAAAAGAAATAATAAGACTATTTGATTTTTCCTTAGATTTGGATGGATACTAATCACGGATCACACATTCACACTACCATATCATTGGATCCCTTGCTATCAAAAGTACAAATATGTTTTGGAATATAGTTATACAGCAGAACCAAAGGATCCACTATTCTTTTTTTTTATAAATCCAAAGCGTCCATATTTTAAAGTTAACGTCCTAGATTTTTTCTGTTGTATCTTTGACCATTACGATATTTTAAATTTATAAGCACGTAAGTTCACATTTTATATGTCGGACTGCTTTTGTTTGTTGAATGCATGGTGTCAACTTAAATAGATATAGAGTTATAATTAAGGTGTGAAGAGCTTAAATATTCAACTTCGTAATTATTCTTAACAAGCTAGCTACATATGGTACTCGAGGGTTCGTTTCATTTCATGTCATATGATGATTCTGAACCACACTTGGGATAATAAATTACTTTTCACGTGGGAGTTTATAAGGTGTACCCTTGTTTTTTTTTGGTTGGAACTTATACTATTTGCATTAATAAGGGCATTTTCCCATAAAAGTCTCTTCCTGAACATGTCTTTTACTTAGTGGGGTAACATGAATGAAGCTGCTGCGAATGCTATACCATCCACTAACAACATCAATTTCGTTAAGGAAAACCTAATATCATACTATCTGAGACAAATGTTATATATTAACACAATAATTAAATACACATATTCTCCTAAATCATATTTAAGTAGTATTTTATTAGTTATTAATATTGCATGCTCACTGTCACTGTCGCTGGATGAAGATGCTGGGCGTGGACCGTGGGGCATCAGACTTCACGAGGCTATTTTCTTTATTTTTCCAAATCTTACTTGACTCTTCTTTATTAGTTTTTGTTTTTTTGTCTGTTATAAATTTAGATGATAAATGAAACACTCTAACTGTGTCAGAGAGAGCAACGGTCGAAAAAACAGATGGTATAATGTTGAGAAAAGAGTATCATATCAATAGAGCTTTCCTTTTAAATGGACACGTGATGCTTAAATGTTAGAGCCGGTCAGAGCAATTTGGACGATTACCATAATTTATCTATCTTCTTCTCAGTTTTGCACTAATTAAGTAATATGGATTGTTTATTGAGATCTGTAGCAATTGGAAACACTGCACGAGGAATATTATGTGTTGGATGTACAAAACAAATGAGGGTGTATCCGGATTTAACCTTTTATTTTTCACATTACTAAAATAAGTTCGAGCCGAAGTTCAGTATGTAGTGCATATTATTACTTTGGTAGATTTACACAATAGAATAAATTTAATTTATATCAAAATTTTCTTTAGCAAAATAGACTAAAATCTATAACTTTAAACTCTAAATTATATTCCTCAAACAACCTGAAAATCTAACCTTAAACCTTAACTCTAAAACTTTGACAATCTGATTTATTTCCTTAATTTGTAAAGTTTGAACATGGTTTTTCTCTCTGTTATCCCCAATATTTTCTAGCTTCATCTTAAAATGGTCAAATATATGAATGATTCTTATTAATAAACTATCATTGTTAAATTTGACTCAGTAATAGTTTATGAATCGCTCTGTTATATTTCCTATTTAAGTATTTATCAAGTTATCAGAAAATCTTTCAAGATGATGTCAAAAAAATAAAAGAAATCCCTTAATTAAGGCTTTGCTGAAATATGGGCTTTATTTGCAAGAAACGATTGTTATTAACAATTTAGGTTAAGCAATTAGTAAAGCCCATTGGGCTAATTGTTGCTTTCCCGTTAGCAATTGGTGTAGCAGAGATGTTTCCGGCTATCGTTGCGTCGTGGTTTTAAAATTTGTATAATAGTGATGATCTCTGTTTCAAATGAGGCAAAATCTTGTTGTTGTTGGTTTAATTTGCAGAATGATTTGACGTGGTTGTGATAATGTAGCAAGGTGGTGACTGGTGAGAAAATCAATAACCTAAATGCTAAGTAATCTCTCAACTATTTGCAAACAGCTCATGATGCAAAGCATCAAGTTTGCTTTACTAGTGATTGTAACGGACATGTTTTGTTTGGTAAACATTTCAATCACTCCTATCCTCTTCGGATGCCTAATTGAGGCAAGAGATATTTTTGGCAAAACTGATGTGACATGAAACATCGTGTTACTTTGAACATATGTCTCATTGCCCTTCTTCAAAACATCAAAGCAAACTCATTTGGATGATGCTACTGGATTTTTCTCCGAAATGGCACCATTTTCTCGTCGACGTTGGTTTCTGCTTTTGTCCCATCACATCCCTTCTTGAGGAATGTTTTCAACATGCATTATTAAACACCGAATGACAGAATTAGAAAGAGATATGTACTTTCTTACGCTGAACTACGTGATCAAAGTTAAGTTAAACATAGTAGTCCCTACTACATATGTTCATTGCAACAATAAATTTTGTTCTTGTCCAACTTTTTTCCTATAGGATTTGACTAAGTTGAGAGATGTCAACGTTATTAGACATATGTGATTCTATCTAATGTTCATATTCAATGATTGTATCACAATACAGCTTGGAGGATAACGAAGTCTTATGATTGTAATTACCTATATATTCCGTGTTCTTTCTTTGGTTAGGTGTGTTGGGTCGGGACTCTAGACAAAAGCTACAGTAACAGACGGAGCAATCCATATAGAGTGGAAAAATGCTCTCCGGAATAGGGAAGGAGACAAAGCTATCCACAGACAAGTTGGTGGTCCGAAAACTCATACCTTGCCTCTCATTACGAAAAGCTTCTCTCCTTTTTTTGTCATTGTCTCTCTGTCTATTTGCTTTCAGTATTTTTGACAAAGAGGTCCAATTCACTTGTGGTCTCATTGCACTCCACATATAATATCTCATCATGATAATTCGAGCGAGAATGTGGCTCGTATTTGATCTAAAGCTTATGAGAATGGATGATTGAGAAGCAGAAACATAAGAGTTTTCTACAAGTGAGATGGATTTTAGTAGTTAGCGTTTACTGTTTAGAGAGTTGAGAAGTGTTTTAAACAGTTAAAACCAGTTATGTGGGTCCCACCTTTCGGACATAATTGATGTTCTGCTTTTATTTCCATTTTAGTTGGAGACACAGGATAACTCTTTTCGAGTCTTAGCTTTTCTGAAATGTCCCCAAAATTATTTATTGATTTATTATAGTTTTTATGAGTCTATGTCACATGTTCGAATCTTGTAAAAAAAATTAATCGTACGAATAGAGACTGACAAGATTTAGTCGTCGATGGGTTAACGAAACTGTGGAAAGGCTCACTTCATCTTCTGGTTCCTGTTATAGATCATGTGGATTTTTGGACTTTACTACGAGGGGAACAGTTAACTGATATGCAGGGGTCGAATAAACTTTATAATAATATGAAGTTGAATTGAACTTTATAATATTACAGTATAAATTTGTTTAAATATTCAACCAGTATAAATTGTAAATATCAAAAGTATATTAAATTTATGGAAGCTCAGCTACACTTATAAATTTAGTATACATTTGGTATTTACAATTTATATATATTGGTTGAATATTTAAACAATGCGTGTTGACAATAAATAGAATAAAAATATGTAAGTGTAACCTTTTTTTTTTTTTTTGGGCAAATGTAAGTGTAACCTATGAGTAATGATATTGTTGGTATAATTTATATGTTTAGCTTTTACAATTTACGATTTTATGAGGTGGAACACTGGAACTAGTTGCACATAAACATCTCAACCTGACGCATCTCTGATATCTGATTGGCAGTCAAATTCAGATGGCCTTTTACAACAATAAGAAGATAAGTTTTTTCTAAAACAAGTAAAGAGGTTTCGATTTAATTATATACAGAAAATAAATACAATTTTATTAAATAATCTAATTATTTTTTTATTTTTTTTCATTATTGGCTTTTATTTTACAAAAATTTAATAAAACACCACTTTCATTCTTATAAAATTTGCTTTGTTAAAACATGTAACTTAGAAAAGGCGCCAGTAATACTGTTCTCGTCGACTTGAGTTGGTTGGGCATGTTCACATGTCAATGTCTTCAAACTAGCATGACTAAGTTCGAAGTCTCAAGTGGATTGGATCATAGGTTGTTTTAAAACCACTAGACTAGCAGACAAAAACGGATAACGGGAAACACATTTTAAGAGTTAATATTAAGTCAGAAGCAAACGTACAAGGATTGATTGAAATTTTTTTAACATTTAAGCTCAGCCAAAATATAACAATATAAAAACTAAGTGAAATTACTTTTTAGTCTCGGCCGGGCAAAGAAGTGAGGAATAATTGTTTTACGTAAGTATCTTATTTTTATCGCTTTGAGTTTGTTGTAGATAATTAGTTGCACTTTAATAAGAACTTATGTTTTTAATAATTACACTACTTTAATCGTTACTTTTATGTATATTAATCAAATCAATGATCTACTATAAGCTTAATTAACTTTGATGCATGGAAAACGAAAGCTACACACTTTCATGCAGCTGACACTCATCATGCTTCCCATGGACTCATAAGATTTTCAACAGAGATTTTTTCTCCACGCGGATTTATATTTAATCTATTTAACTAATCGAAATAGTACAAAACGATTAGCCAAAAAAAAAAAAAAAAAGTATAGTATGATTTTTAAAAAGGTGTGTTTCTTTGCTAAAAGTGTACTATTTTTTTTCTCTTTTTTTTGTTTTTTTTTACGAAGAGTTTATTCTCTTCTTTTGCAATTTAAACAAGAAACTTTCTAAAACAAACGGCAGACTGCTTTATACTCCTTATGTTTTTTTTTTAATTGTCGTTTTAGAGTTTTGCATATAGATTAAGAAAATATTAATTTTTTTATTTTTTCTAAACAAAAACATCATTAACTACATACCTAAACAATTTGTCCAATAGTAAAACAATCTGCAGAATACTAATAGACATAAAACACTAAAAAATAATAAATTTTGCATTGAAAATACAAAACGACACTTATTTTAAAACAACATTTTAAGTCTAAAACGACACTTAATAGAATCTCGCCTCTATTAGATTTTTAAATATTAAAATGCCATGTGTGAGTAGACCATAAATAACAAATATATATATATATTGATATTGTCACCGTAGATTACCAAAAAAAATGCCAAAAAGAAAAGAAAAAACCTTTGTTATCTTATAAACAATAATATAAATTTGTGTACTTTCATTCACTGCTCAAACATTTTAAACAAGTTATATTTCTCATCCAAAATCTTACACTATCTAATGTATGGCTTTGAATAAATCAAATAACTCATAATGGGACCATATATATCTCTTGTAGTGATAAACTTCAAGAAGCTCATAATCATTGAAATCTTTATATTTGAAATATTTTTATAAAAAGACACTTTGAGTTATTCCTTTTTTGTTTGTGGGGTTACATATGAGATTTATACGAATGTAAAGTTGGACCCCAAAATAATGGGCCTAATTTCGCTTTTCTTCTTCTATTTTTACTTATACAATTTAAATAAAAGAAGTAGATTATATGGTAACATATTGACCTATATTTAAATTGCATGGTATCCCTATGATTACATTTATGTTGGGTAAAATATTAATTTCTTTTCAAGTTTGACGTAATAGACAACCTATAGTTTTAAAAACATATAAAAAGGCACTTGAGAGAGATAGAGAGGATCCTCACTATTGCTGTAAAGTCCCTTTTATTCAGTTTGCTTCGTCCCCTTTTTCTTGTGGGTCTGTCTACTCAATTCTTTTTTCATGGCTAAAAAGAAAAACTCTCAACTCAAATGTTCCAATTTGATCAGTTCAGAAAAAGGTTAAAAACTTTGGTGGGAACTGTAAATATGACGGAGTTAAATCTGATATTGGAAAATGGAAACCATAAACCTTTCCATGCATACAGTAAAATTTGTCGATAATAGATTTTTTTTTTTTTGGGCAGAAGTCGATAATAGATTTGAAACTTTAATTAGTACAGTATAGTGATGTATGTAGTCAACAATTTATTCTGAATGTTCACTATCATTTATCCAGTTCATTGAATTCACCAGAAAAATAGTTGTATTCACTCCCTTTCAAGTTGTTGGATGTTTTTGGAAATTTTTTTGTTTTCACAAAGTTCTTTATATTTTTCTATTTTCTTACTTTACTCCTAATATTTTTAAATCACAGTTAAAGATAAAAACTTCAATAACAATTGATTGAAACAAAAATAAATTTGTAGTTCAAATTTAAAAAAATTAATATATGCAGGAAAATCTACAATATCCGACAATTTGAAATTAGTGGAGAAATCATATTTTAATGAACAAAAATAGATTGGAACTGTTTTCTTTCTAAAGTTTTGTTCATTAAAATATGGTCTAAATATCTATTAGTTGTTCATTTGTTTCCACAAGTGAAATCTGCTTTTCAGATTTTAAGTCTTAATATTAAATCCGAAAGGTTGAATTAAAGTTAAAATTATGAGTTTAATATTAAACCCAAAGTCATTCCACTTATACCAAAAGAAATTAATATTCAAGTCGTATCTTCTTACTTTTACTAGTTTCATTTCTTTTGATCTGAATTTATTATTGATTTTATCATTTGATGGACAGTATCCTACTCGATAGATTTTACTCCTATCCATATTTATTAATAACTCACTAATTATTTGCGTTGATGTTATTTGCTTATTTGTTAATAACATGCATTCTGTTAGATTTGACTCTGAAATCTGAATAGTGATATAATAACCATATCTATATCAACTATCAAACTATAAGTTTTGGTACAAACTACAAAGTATAAACTTTTTAAAAAAAAAACTCTTAATTTTATTAACAGCTTGATAGAAAAATTAAAATAATATCGTAAAAAATGCCAAAAACTAGTGACATGTGATCTCCTCTAGCTTTAGCTGATGAGTTACATAAATTGAAAAGGTTTTAAGAGGAACACCACGAGATTGCTATTGTTAGCATAGCAAAACAAACTAGTAACGAATATGCATATACTATAATGAAAATAGATGTAAATGAATCCAGTGAATTGAGATTGGTATAATGACGGAACAAAATCTACTAGTAATAAAAATGCCAAAATAATGGTTAAAAGTCAAAACACGATTAACCTTGAATCGAATGTTTTTTAAAGGTTTTTGGTGACTTTCAATATTTGTTTTTATGGTGGCGCATGTCATGACTCATGATTAATAGTTTACCAAAATAATCAAATTACAAAAACTAAATACAGTATTACCTTTTTTTACATCTACTAGATATTAGTACTAGTTTATTACTATAGGTTTCACCATTCCTATACTCGGCGGTCAAAAAGAATCCCGAATTAAATATCGGTCCACAAAAACTCTGTAATTTTTTTAGCTAGACAACCGATTAATATTTTATTTTGTTTGACTTCTTTTTTACTTAGCCGATTACTTATAATTAAATATATATATATAGTAAAAATCAGTAACTATTGTATCTAGCTCTTTGAACGTTAGATAGCATTAACAGCTTACAAAATTTTGAACACATTTTGAAACTATACCTAATCTCAAACGAATCACAACCCAAGTTTTAAACCTTGAAATTAGTAATTTTGTAGCATTGACATTATAACACATAAAGAAACCTCGAATTCAGCAAACTTCTACAACAAAAGCACACAAAAGAATCTAAATTACAAAAGTAAAAAAATCAGAGTAGAAGAAAAAAGTTATCTTTTTGAACTTTTTGATGTCCTTTTTTTTTGGTATCCTTTTGGAATGAGAATCAGAGAGAGCGTCACAGATCTGAGAATCTCAATCTTTTTCAAGGTCACCACACGTAGAAACAGAGGTTCTTGAAGAAGAGAGCTCAGATTCAGCCACATTGCTCTTCCTAGTGGTGAACGACTGCTTACAATGCTCAATCGCTCCTTCAATGGAGTTATCACTCGCGTTGCTGCTTCTCATCAGAGTCTGAAGATCCAAAGACCCGTTCGATCCAAAACTGAACGAAGAAGACAGTGACGACGCAGACGAAGAAGAAGAAGAAGAAGAAGAAGAAGATGTTGAACACTTAGCTTGAGAATGTCTCTGTATCACACCAGAGAAGGATCTTCTATGAATCAGTTGAGGATTGTCACTGTTCTTCTTTCTTGAGATTTTACAAGGTTCAATTTTGAATCTTGGATTGATCTCTGACGAATCTGAGCAGCCTGGTTTAGAGAACAGAGCTCTGATGTAAGCGCGTGAGGCTTTGAGCTTCTGTGTAATAGATGAATGCTTGATCTTTTTGCTCCAACTGTTTCCAAGATGATTCTCGTTGTTCTCAATGAATCTCTTGAGCTCTGTCGAAATCTCGAAGTAGCATTGCTCGTCTTGGCCGATCTCGCTGCTACTGAATCTCCGTGGTGAGGACACGGTGGCACGTGGGGAAATCGGAGTTTCTGTTGCGGCGGTGGAGGAGGAGGAGGAGGCGAGGAGAAGCTTTTGGACCATTTTGAGACGAGGAGGGAGATGAAGAGGGAGGAGTTGACCTTTGTAGAAGAGCTCATCGGCCGGAGATGTGGTTGATTCACCGGAAGCTACGGCGGAGGAACACATCTGGAACTCGAACTCTCGGCTTTGCGGCGGCGAGCTTGTGACGGGGAAGCTGAAGAAGCTCGAAGAGGGACAAGAAGAAGAAGAAGAGAGATTGACCTCCAAGTCTATGTAACCATCATCACCATCATTGGACATAACTTGTGTTGTTGATTCTGATTCATGCAAATCCATGTCTCTATGTATGTAAAAATGTGTATGTATATTTTCTCTCTGTGGTTACTTCTTTACTTACTTCTAGGGACTGATAGAACTGAGGAGAGGGAAAGAGCATCTTTTAAAGTGAACTTTTTTTAATTTAATGCTATTTCTTTCTTTTTCTTTATTTATAATTTAATGCCTAGGTGGCCTATTTTTTTTTTTTTTTTTTTAAAATTTTATAATACTTGAATTTATTTTTTATTTTATCACATTAAATTTTGTAGACAACAATAGAAAAGATTTGTAATACATCCAAATTATGAAATTATTTATTTTCTTTTACAGGATTTGTCTACGGCCACGCCAATTCGTCCAGGGGTTCCCTTATTTTGATTTATATAATCCCCATTCGGCCATTCCCCAAGTTTACCGTTGGATACATTTTTATCAACCGAAGAAAATACGTAAGTATTATTTATAAAATTTTGTTTTGCAGCGAATGAATCCCCATTGGTTAATATTCTTTTATTACTACATGCATGATTGATGGCCTATGATAGAGAGGAAGTAGTAAGCCAGTAAGTAGTAGTATATTTTAATATACAAATTTAAGTGATTGAAATATCTGTGAATGATTAGATATAGAATTATAAACAAATATTTTTATTATATACATTTATATTTTGTTTGTCAACATTTATAATTATTTTGATGCATTGTAGATATTATTTACAAATATTGTTTTATTTATAATCATAATCAATAATACATTTAGAGATAAACAATAAAATAGTTTTGTCATGCATTACAACTTAAACGTTGCTGCGTTGCATTGCATAGAGTTATCAGTTTGATATATATATGGACAAGACAAAAAGAAACATTTAAATGATGTTTTATATAGAAAACGTATTAGGTTTGATTAATTACATTGATGAATAATCTTGTGCAATACATTTATTGAAGGGTCATTCATGCGATATTATTATAAAATCATATGGATTTGAAATTTCTTTTGTTTAGTCGTCTAACTCACATACGCAAACTAATTAGTAATTTGTGATATTACAAACGATATGGTACAAGTTCCGGTTTATATAAACTGGATTTAAATATCACAATAAAATGATGAAGTAAAATAATTAAATCGACTAATGAATTTGTGGATCTATTTTGAAGTGCCCAATAGATTTATGTTCCCATTCCTCGTACTTATGTTTGCCTTTCGCAACCTTGAACTGTTTTTTGATTTCATTTTTCTCGATAAATACACATTTTGCTAGTAACTTCACTAATTCCAAAATCGTGATTTCAACTTGAATTGTCCACCGTGATCCAACTTCCAAGATTACTAAACATAAGATATTCTAATCACATCTAAGATACATGGTTATAGATTTAAATTACTATAGGATCTTAGGAAAATTGAGTTACTGCAAGAAATATGATTATATAATTGTAACACACAAATTTAGTATACTTTGATAATTCGCTCTAAACCTAAATTTCCACAACAACTAAGTGAATACTAATTTCATTTACAAATTCGTATAGAGAACAGACTCACTTGTGAATGACAATTGCCCCGTAAATAAAAAATATATATTTTTTGATATGATATAAAATATAAAGTTCAGCACCACGACACACAAGATATCATGATATTCTGAGTTAAGTCCTGGCTCTTAACGGTTTTATTTCTGGTTTTGTTTGTTTCTGGTTTGATCAGCAATAAGTTTTGGCACAAAGACGGGAAAAAAATCTACTAAAGATGATAAGTATTTGAATCTTAGCGCCATGCTTACAAAAAAATCGTTATTTTATCCTCTCCCTCGTGTCTCATTGGCCACGATAACAACGGTCACGTGAATGGTAAAAGAGCACAAACGGTAGGTGACAAAAGTCACAATCTTTTCTTACACTATGCATAATTAATATTAAAAACAAATTACAATTTAAATGCTTTTTTTGATAAATTACAATTTAAATGCTGAATTCTTGTTTCCACATATAATTTTTTTTTATCTTTTTAATCCAAAAAGGGTAATAATTGTTGCAGGTTGTGGGTAAGTGGATTGTGACTTTCATCCCCACACTCCTATACTATTTTTTTTAAGTCTTTTCGCTTTCTACTTTCTTTATTCATAATATAATCACATGTAAGATTATATATATATATATATATTTTTTTTTTTTTTTATCTGGATTTATTAACTATTACAAATTATGAGAACTATTATATAGACGATTTTACCATGAGTAATTCCTTATGATCCTATCAGATTCACGACCGTACTCCTTCTTCCTTCTCCATGCTGAATTCCGGCGAACAGCTCTAATTGCGCATTACTGGAGATCTCCCGTAAACTTGCCTCCATTAATCTGCATAATTGTTAATAAATCGCAATATCTGGGACTCGAACCCCATATCTCTTGGTGTAGAAACATTAATGAATATTTGATCAACTACTGGGACAAGAGGGCTTCCACATCATTTCCTTTTCTTTTTTTTACCGAATAACGAACTTCGAAATAAAATCTGTACAAATGAACTAAAGAGAAAATTGATTTATGCACTTTTGTACTTCGTATTTACACATTAGATTATTAGAGGTTGGATTAATTTTAGTCAAATTTACATGCAACAACTATACAGTAATTACTTAATACCAAATAATCGTTTTAAAGAATGGTAGTAGTCCCTTCCGATATAGTTATAACTGTAGACGAAAATTAGCATGGTCCATACACAAAATTAACATGCACAAATTGACAAATTGGCCAAAATTTTTAAATATAAAAAAATATGAGGTAAAAAACCTTAATATGACTACAAAACACTTTAATATTTTTTTTTTTTGTTAAATTTGCAACATCGGTAGCTGAATCTTACATATTTTTCGGAATATAAAACCACCATCTTAAATACTTACTAATAAAAAATAATATATATATATATATATATATATATATATATAT
>OVAQ01001393.1:1243-15944 GCA_900406345.1 Erysimum cheiri
TAGAAAAACTCATTTAGAAATATGGAAACTGTAACACATAAAATAATTTACCTGTCAAGATAGGAATACTAAGATGACTAATTGGAAAAGCTTTAAGAAACAACCATTTTCTTTAGTCTTATACGTTTTACTTTCAAAAGTTGTATGTATCATTGTCACTATTGCTTACACTGCAAAGAACAGATTTATCAACATATTTACGTCTTTAGCCAAATAGGTTCCCAACAATTAGTAATTAATTGATAAACAAAGTCAATAAAAAAACCCCACATAAAAGAAAAAAAGTTAAAAAAACAAACCACAAAGCGATCAGAGAGAGAAAAAAAAAACAGGTACACAAAAGAAAGACATGATGCACATGACAGTCACATGCGTCTTATTATTATTATAGGTGAACCAAAATGATCGAATTGCCATAATTGAATAATCCCCCACTGATTCATACTAATTCATTATTTCAATCAATCCAACCATAATTTTAGATATCCGGTAAAAAAAGAGACAATACAAACAAAATTTTGTTGTCACTGATATAGTAATGCATTGATTTTTTTAAAACCCATATATATGAATTCAAAAGCATCTATCTGAATTTGTTACTTGTATTGTAATGAATACTTAGCATTTAATATTTTTTTTAAAAAGAAAGAAAAGAAGAAGAATAATAAGAAAATGTCACGAGAGAGATCTGACAGTGACAGCGTTNTATTTAATATTTTTTTAAAAAAAGAAAGAAAAGAAGAAGAAGAGAAAGAAAAGAAGAAGAAGAATAAGAAAATGTCACGAGAGAGATCTGACAGTGACAGCGTTATTTAGCTTTAATTGGCACCTCAACGGACAGAAGAGAAAGACTGGCGGATTCCAAATACGAGACTTAACCGTATTTTAATGCTTCCCTTTGAGTTCCGTTTGCTTTTGCTCCAATTTCCAACGACACTCCTCTCTCTTCTCTTCTCTCTCTGTCTTTGTTTATTTACTGATCCAACACCTCACAAGAAGATAAAACGGTCGTCTCGTTCACCATGGGAAGATCTCCAGCTTCTTCTTGTCTCCGCATCATCGCTTGCGCCGGCGCTGATGATGCCGCCGAACCTACCTCCCAAGAGGTTTGACACTTTATTCTCTATTCAATTGCTGTTTCGGATTCGTCTCTTCACTTACTCGTTTACTGAAGAAGTTGCTAATTTAAGATCTGAGTGTTTGTTAGTATATTTTTTAAATCCAATTTCGTAGATCTTCTTTTCTTTTTGTTGCTTCCGTCAGTGTCTGGTCGGATTTAGTGAGTTTCTAATTTTGTCTAATTAGGGTTTTTTTTTTTTTTAATTTTATTGTTTGTTCTTCATTATTTGTTTATTCGGAATAATTTGGAATCACTTTTTTGTCTAGCTTGTTTACAAGATCTTTTTACTCGTTTTGATCGGTTAGGTTTAATGGTGTTTGTGTCTTTAGCCTTTTTATTAGGAGGTGTGGATTAAGCACTTAAGGTTTGGTGGATCAATTTTGTTTTTTGGATGTAGAACAAGAGCTCTGGTGACAAACGTGGATGGAGTTTCCGGAAGAAATCTGGGAAGCAACGAGGGTTGATTACTAGTGTAGTCTCTGAAACTACTCCTGCTTCCAGGACTAGAGAAACTCTTGAATCTGCTCTCCTTAAGTCTCCATCTCCTGACAATAACAATGTTTCTGAAAAGCAGCAGCCATTCTCTCTTGATGAGAAGAAGACCCAATTACCTGTTGTTACCTATGTGGCTGAACCTGTGGATGAGAAAAAAACCCACTCTGTTGAGGTCAAAACGGAATTGTCTGTGGAGGAACAGGTCGACCACAAAACTGAGCTGCCCCCTGTGCTTGTGGAATCAAAGGGGACTGAAACCGAGGAGGATGATTTTAGTGGAAAAGAATTGCAAGGACCAAATGCTACCGATGCATCTGTGATAGAGAAGGACATTACCTCTGAGGTTGAAATTGGTAGTAAGGTTGAAAACGCTAGTAAGGTTGAAGAGGAAGAATCTGAGACCGATGATGTAATCATAATCAGAAAAGAAAGTGATGAAAAAGTTGATGAGAAGCTGGATGAGTCTGTTATCGTTGTCATCCAAACTGCTATACGTGGATTTTTGGTATTTTATTTTTTTCCTTTATGCTCATGTCTCTTCTATATTATTGAGGATNGCTTGTGGAATCAAAGGGGACTGAAACCGAGGAGGATGATTTTAGTGGAAAAGAATTGCAAGGACCAAATGCTACCGATGCACCCGTGAGAGAGAAAGACATTACTTCCGAGGTTGAAATTGCTAGTCAGGTTGAAATGGAAGAATCTGAGACCGATGATGTGATCATAACCAGAAAAGAAAGTGATGAAAAAGTTGATGAGAAGCTGGATGAGTCGGTTATCGTTATCATCCAAACTGCTATACGTGGATTTTTGGTATTTTATTTTTTCCTTTATGCTCATGTCTCTTCTATATTATTGAGGATGTGAAGAAACTTTCCTTAACTTTATATACATGTTAGATGTAAACATTTTCCAACATGTTGCTGAGGAAGATCCGTCTTGACAACTATTCTTACCGGTTTGTTGTTAAACTGCAGGCGCGAAGAGAACTTTTGAGGCGCAAGAAAGTNCTGTTGCTGAGGAAGATCCGTCTTGACAACTATTCTTACCGGTTTGTTGCTAAACTGCAGGCGCGAAGAGAACTTTTGAGGCGCAAGAAAGTTGTTAAACTTCAAGCTGCAGTCCGTGGCCATCTGGTTAGGAGCCAGGCCATGGGATCACTGCGTTGTGTCCAAGCTATTGTCAAGATGCAGGCGATGGTCCGTGCTCGTCATTCCACAAAAGATGGTAGCCGGGTTTCAGCAATCTCGGTAAGGTTTTGAGATGGCGGAATTATGTTTCAGTATCATCTTGTTTTCCCTATAAAATCTGTGGACTGATACTGTTTCTTGTTCAGGATAAGGCGGATACAAATGCAGCCGCACAAAAACTTCTCGAAAACAAGTTTGCTAAGCATGTATGTTTTAAACTTGATTCTAGTGCATTACGGCTGGCTATATGAGGTATTTATTGCGACAGCTATACTCAGTTTCTTGTTATACTCATTTTCTTGCATATTTGGTTTATAGCTAATGGAGTCAACTCCCAAGACAAAACCTATCAACATTAAATGTGATCCAACAAAACCTAGTTCGGCTTGGAACTGGTTGGAGAGGTGGATGTCTGTTCCAGAACCTAAGAAGACTTTAAAAGCAGATTTGGCAACGGAAGAGCAACAGTTGGAAGAAACACAGAATGTCAAAGTATCACCTCAAGTTGACTTTGTGAACTCTGACTCAACGGTAGGGACCACAACTGAAACTGGGTTTTCAAGCTATGAAGCAAGTAAGCCAGAAGCTCAGCATGTGGAGCTATCTGAGACAGAAAAAATGAGCCAATATGATTCCCCAGAAGCATCAGCGGAGGTTAATCACGACTTGATCCAGTCTAAGGAACCAGATTCTTTGCTCGAAGATTCTGAATATGTGGATGAACAGCCTAAACATTCTTTGAAGCGTAAGTCAAGCAATCCTTCTTTCATTGCCGCGCAGTCGAAGTTTGAGGAACTAACTTCATCTACTGGTTCAAACAAAGCGATGACGCTGTCTTCTAAAGATGGTGTTTTGGGTGAAGAAGGCAAAACAGATATGGATCCATCAGAGGCTGACCCTGCAAACACTAAAAAGGATCACACTGTGGAAGATATTGCTCTAGCTGAGCTCAGTGGATCTGAGTGTGGCACTGAACTCTCTGTAACCTCTTCTCTTGACACACTTGACAAGAAGTCAGACTTTGATAGTGCAGAGCCCAAGGTTGAAGCCAAGCTTTTAGAGAAAGACACTATCAAAACAGACCAAGCAGAGTTGATAGAAATTAATGTTAAAGATGAAACTCCATTAGGTACTGTAGAGGACCCTAAGGAGAAAGTTAAGAATGTTAAGGATGAAGTTGAAATTTCAGCGACAAAGCATGAATCGGTTCTCAGTACACCAGATTCCAAAAAGAGATATGCAGAAGATGAGTCAGGGCCTCAAGCTTCCCCATTATCTGAGGGAGCTTTAACTCCAATGACAATCTCTGAATCTCAGGCAACACCCGCAAGCCAAGCATCTTCTTCAGTTAAAGCAAGAAAGGGGAAATCCGAAAAGAGTGGTTCGAGCCAGAAGAGGAAAGTCAGCAAGAAAATAACATCAACCCCAAAACAGGAAACTGGTACCGGTGAGGCTACAGAACAAGAAGAAGGGAAAGAACAGAAAAGCGGGAGAAGAAATTCCTTCGGTTATGATCAAGAAGCAAGAGAAAGCAGCGGAGGCAAGAACTCTCTTCCTCGGTTCATGCAGCCAACACAGTCGGCGAAAGCTAAGGTTCAAGATCATAACTCACCAAGATCAAGCCCTGATCTTCAAGAAAGAGACGTTGTTTCGGTGAAGAAGAGACATTCTTTGCCTGGTGTTACCAATGGGAAACAAGGTTCTTCTCCTAGAATCCAACGGTCTGCGTCTCAAGCACAACCGGGAACAAAGGGTAACCAATCTCCTCCTATGGTTTTCTCTACAATCACTCTTCGCATTTTTGATGGTCTTAAAGAAAAAGCTGAAAAATGTTTGATTTTGGCTTTGCTTTTTACAGATAGAAAATGGCAGAGGTGAAAGCCGACCCGAGTGCGACAGAAATCGGAAAAGACAAAAATCTTAGGAGACTTTCGATGATTTGCAATATTTGATTATTGATATGTTTTTTCAGACAATCCTTAACTCTAGTTTCAGACAACCAAAGTGACACAAGTGCAGAAGAAGAACGGAGAGTGGAGGATAGTCTCTTGTATAGGATCGTTTTCTTTTCTTGCTTCTTTATAAAAAGATTGTTTGATTTTTGTGGCTAAGGGATTATTTGGTTTGGTGTTGTTTTTTCCGGACATGACCTCCTCAACTGAAAGTGAAGCTTGTCGTGAAAAATGGTCTATGACTTCATTTAAAAGTCGTGTAATAATATCTTGGTTATTGTTTTATTTTTTTAGCCAAAATTCTCCTTGTGGTGTACAATTCTTTGAACATGTTAAAAGGTTGGACTAATTCTTATAACTTCAAACAAAAAACGATCTAAACCTGCAGCAGTGTACGCTGAATGGCAAAAGCTAAGTGATAATGCATACTCTAAATCTTACATATGTTTTGAAAGTCTAAACTTCAATCAAATTTGACGTATAAATTACACAAGCAGCTAGTTGCCAGAAAGAAAATAAAAGGTTAACCACTCATGGTGGGCTAGTGGTAGGAAGGATTTTGGGTTAAGAGTGAAATTCCCAATAATCCCGGATTCGAATCCCCACGGCTGCAAACACTTTAATGGCCACCGCAGACAATAATTTAAAATCGGGTTATGCGGCCTCCAAGAACTACTCTTGCCGCCTTCGGAACGCACGCAGTGGAGTANTACTCAAGCAGCTAGTTGCCAGAAAGAAAATAAAAGGTTCGTAGGATTGTCGGATTGATGATGATAACTACGAGTCAATGAAACTGGCTGCTATTGACTTCGTTTTCCGAAAACAAATACTCCGTATTATTAATGGGGTCTTTATGAAAATATACTAAAGTGATGGATTTATTTAGAAAAATGCAAAACATTGAGGGGGCACGTATGTGAAGACACGTGTATATTAGACGGAGGAAAGAAAAAAATCTGAGGACAGATAAAATGACGATGGTGACCAGAAGAAAAACCACCCAGAGGATCTAGGGCTTCACATCGCTTCAATCTCTCTCAATTCCTCTATTGCTTCCGACGGATTTTAGCATGCAGATTCATAAATCCATCATCTTTTCTTCTTAAATCCTCCATCTTCGATGTTTTCCTAGGGTTTCTCGACAACGTTGGATGACGATGATTGGTTCAATCTAAAGAGTATGCTGGCTTGATTAAACTATTGGGATTTTAAAGGCAATTTGGACCCTTTTTTGAATCAATTCTCCTGGTGAAAAAAGAATTCATTTTTTAGATTGAAAAAGAAGTGAGTTTGTGTAAACTATGAAGGCATTGCACAAAAGGGTATCGTGGCCACCAGATTTTAAACTTTGTCAGGTAAAATGACATATCAGTTCTTTGGATCGAAGCTTTCATGGAATTTGATTGATGTTTGTTTTAGCTACCTCCTTGAATNTTCTCTATCTTCCTTGAATTGGCTGATTCCAATTGATACAATGACTGGTAACTTCAAGGAAATGTGTTAGTGATGCTGAATCTCTTATGCTCTCTATGACTGATGTTTGATTTTACTTTTGTTCTATGATTCAACTGGTTTTGTATTCCTTAAGATGTTTTAATTTGATAGCATGAAATGATCTTTGCTTGGTCATGATTTGAGGAGCACCAAACTTTGATTGTTTATCTGTTTTTAAAATTTATATTTGCTTGCAACTTCATTAGTTCTTGGGAATCCGTGTGGAACCATGGAGACAAACATGCCCAATCAGTTATCTCGAGCTTTTGGAGTACATATAAACTCTGCTCTCTCGTTTTTCTTTTTATATTTGCATCATAGTCTAAAGTCTAAAATTCTTTTGCCCATTTTTTACTTCTTTGGATAAGGGGCTAATCCTGAGATACATCCAGTTTCATCATGGGATGGTCAGCCTTAAACATCTTACTCATGAGATCAATGTAGTCAAGTAGTTCAGTGGTGACTGGTGAGGTATGCAAGCGAATGAACCAAGAAAAATCTTCAACAAAGTGTTTGGCATGGTGAAACGTTGTACATTTACTCACTTTCGAAATGCTGTCATTTGCAACCTGTTTGCTGATGGAAAATACTTTGGTAAGATAGCTTGGAGATGGATTCGCTGTCCAGCTAAGCTGCTTACTGGGAGGGCAGAGGAGGATGCTACAGAGAGAATTATTACCAGTTTCCAAATTGTTTCATGTGTTTGGAAAGTAGTTNATACATGGTTTGGAAAGTAGTTCATTGGTTAGGCTGTTCTAGATTATTGAGGTCCTCGTCTTATACTTTATTGATTGTTTCTTTCGTTAAAAATGCTTTTCAAACAACCGGGATTCTTGTAATATGTTAATGTGGAGAAGTCCAGCTTTCTTTGGATTGTATGTTTGAGTCTTTGAGATAACTGGTCCAATGGTAAATATTCATGTTTGATATATATTCATATTGTAGTGATTCTTGTTTCATGTCTACATGAGAATCTAACTAGCGTGATTTGGTCCAGATTTATTAAGGTTCTTGTGTACATGTCAATTGACAATGTGNTGGATTGTATGTTTGAGTCTTTGAGATAACTGGTCCAATGGTAAATATTCATGCTTGATATATATTCATATTCTTGTGTGTAGTGATTCTTGTTTCATGTCTACATGAGAATCTAACTAGCGTGATTTGGTCTAGATTTATTAAGGTTCTTGTGTACATGTCAATTGACAATGTGTTTCCCATGTTGAGCAGGTACGGCTGTTCATATCAGAGGATTCACCTTCACAAGTTGGATCAGAGTCTCAAGATCACCTGCAAGCAAAGTCATCATGGGCTTCACATCCGAATGATGATAATCTGCCACCTGGTTTTGGTGGACCTCTTTCTGCAAATGAGTCACAGATTAAATTATCAGACATCCCAGTAATTAAGTGGAAATGCTCTGTCCGGGTGAGCTCTCTGATCACACTCTTTAGGCCTTTTTCTTAGTTAGAATCATTAATATTTGAAGGTGAAATTCCCCCAAAATGCCAAGATATTTACACTTATAGTTTATATATTATCTTTTCCTCTATTTCCTCTGAAATTTATAATAATAATCTAATCAAATTTCAATGGTCCTTTAAATTGGATAAGGGTACATGTAGTAAATATGGTGGTACGGTGCTCTTGGTTAGGTTACCCATGTAGGGTTGTATATCTTGTTAACTAGTTGAGGATGTTCATATGTTCAGCCCTTGGGGGGATACTGACGATATACTGTATATATGGTTATGAGTTATGTTCAACCTAGAATGACATGTGCTCTTGCAGATTTTGCTAGATGAGGAATGGAGAGTGGTTGCAGGGGACGAAAGCAAAGAAGTGGAGGCGCAAAACCAGAGGGAACTGAGAGTTCTTGAAGCATTTTATCCTGGCGCAACATCTATTCCTCCAAAGTCCGAATCTATCCCCTACATATTCTTCCAGCTCATACATTTGCATATTCTTTTAAATTTTTTTTGACTTGGGTCTTTTCTTGAACTCAAATCTGCAGCCCTTCGGTTCCAGCTGATGTTGAAAACTCACATTATGATGATCAGCAAACCACTGTCATACCCATTCTACCTGTAGAAGATGATGACATGACGATGGATTCGGGATCTGATTTCTCAACCCAATCTGGCGTGGATGCGAGAACAGAGCCATCAGTAACCGATAAGAACATATCAACCCTCCCTGCAGGGTCAGAAATAATGGCTGCATTATCTGCAATCTCAAACAGCAAAGAGCAAGGCAGCAGCATGATCGACCAAGATTTGCTTATTAAAATCCTAAGCAACCCTAAGTTGGTCGAGAATCTTGTTGCAAATTGTGGCAGTGCAGGTTCAATATCCTCCAACGCAAGTAGCCTCTACCCATCTTCAACACATGAAGCCAATGGAGTAGCCACAGCACCGGCCTGCTCAAATGGACAATTTTACCCTCAGCCAACTGTAACACAAATTCCTGCCATGGTGAATCCTCCTCCAGTTCCTTCAGACCAGCCTAACTATGGAGCACCACCAGCAAGAGATGCTAGTTATTACAAGAACCTGATTCAGCAACATGGCGGGGAAAGACAAGAACCGCCGCCAGTTCAACATCTCGGTTATCGTTACAACCTCCAACCTGGAGGAGGTCCTAACCCTGAGATGGTAAATAGCAATAATAATAATCAGAGGCCAAGGGATTCAAAACCCAAGATAATGAAGCCTTGCATGTACTTCAACAGCACGAGGGGTTGTCGCCATGGAGCCAACTGTTTATACCAGCACGATGTTACACCTTACCAGCCGAGGAATCTAAACAATGGTAATATCAACAGTTCTGAGATGCAGAGTGCAAAAAGAATGAGATTTGACAGAGACTGATGCAGAATTAGCATACCACACATGCTCTTGCCTCTTGGTGTGAGAGCTTGTTGTTAGCAGCAGAGCAATTTTTTCTCTTTTCTCTTGCCTGGCTTTGCTGCTATATAAGTTTTATATACTTTTTAAATCATTTCTTGGTTCTATGCCGCAAATGTAGAATTAATCAGCGAGTTTCTTTTGGCTCAACATCACAGTAGCAATTTATACTATCCCTAGTTTTCTTGAGATGATTTTCGACTCACTTATCTTTATCATTGTGCTGAAAACAGAGTAAAAGCTTCCCCACATTGATCTTTGATCTAAAAGATTTCTCGTTTGTACAACAATAAATGGAATAATTGTTTGCTTTTTGATTTCAGACTCTCTCAACGACTGATTCATTCATCACTCTACTACATAATATGAAAATAGTTTCAGGTTTCAAATCGGAATAACACATCAAACGCTTACAACAAGATGGTTCTCCTCTACCAGTTCGAGAAAAGAACAGTTTCTTTATCTTTTTTTTCTTACAAATCACCAGGAGATCATTTTTTATATTGCTACATTTATGAAACAGAAGTCTTGATATCGTTAATGCCTGCGCTGTTCAAAAGCTTCATCCCTTCTTCACTCATCTGCTGGACCTCTGTTGGCGACAGTATCCTTATGCACCTTACGCATCCCACAAACTCTCTGCACCAGTTTACGTAGTTATGTAAGGAAAAATATTGTAATACAGAAAGTGAGGTGAAGTCAATGGATTCATAGGACACTGAGAGAGAGACTTACTCCCATGGATCATCTCCTACAAGCAGAACATCACTCTCATAATCAACATATACGAGCTTCCAACCCGAGCTTTGCGGGTGAGTGAGTAGTCCTTCCAATCCAAACATGCACTCGATTGCAGATTTTAGCTCCTCGTAGTCTTTAAAGCTTGTGACATCGATTGACCTCCCAACTGACCCGGTTTTTTGAACCTGCCAGATCAAAACATCCCCAAAACCAAAGTTTCATGTCAGATTGTGACACCAGAAAATGTATTCTTTGTGGAATGGATGAGAGACAATCTTTTTTACCTTGGTGTAGGTTCGGACGCGGGGTGTTGCAATTTTCTGCCATGATGAGCCTTTACTATTTTGCAGAAGACTACTATCATCAAAATCAACATTGCTTGAAGATGTACCAGTTCCTCCAGAATTATCGGGAAAATCTTGGCGAGAGAAGGCCTGTGAGTCTGCAAAGCTAGCTGATGTGATCTGCGACTGGACATCTTGAGCGAAGCTAGTGTTGTTGTTTCCAACCAAACAATTAGAAGGGTGGTTCTGGAAATCAGTTTCTTTGATGGTACAGAAGTCATCAAGAACTGTGCTTGAGAGTGGAGGATCTAGAATGTTGCTGGTTGTGCTATTACTCATACACATATTCTGACTAGCATAAAGGTCCTGCTGCATCAAGGGACTGAACTGGTCAAACTTGAGACCGTTCAACTGATTGTCCCACACATCGTGAAACAGCGATGAGTTTGTTGAATCCGGTAACACAACAGCTGGAGAATCCTGGGAGGATAGCATGAATGGTTGCTTGTATGATCCGGCAAGAGACTGGAAGGAAGAGACTTGTGATGTCAGCTCATCAGTTTCCAGGAAAGAGAATCCATTTATTGGATCAGACTGTGGTGGATAAATCTGTTGACTAATGTCAAGACATGGATCAGCTTGTACAGGAGACAAAGCACCCTGCTTCTGGATTGGCTGAGTAACTTTTTCCTCATTACACACTGTGGCTGTTGTCACCTGGCTTGCTTGTTCCATTGACTGCTCAAGCCCATGCTGGACTCTTCCAGAGCTACAACCAGAAAGTGTCGAATTCTCAGGTTTGGCAGGAGCACTCAAACTCTGAGACAAATCCTGTTCATGGCCACTCGCATTAGAAACAGATGGGTTCACTGTTAGTTTATTTTCTAGCTGAACCATCTCAGGTTTCTGGTTCATCATCATGGGTTGCTGCATCTTCATATCTCCTAGCAAACCTCCATGTCCCATTACAACATTCTGCTGCATCTCAGAGATGAAAGATGGTACATTTTGGTTGTTGTGAGGTCTCATCATCATTTTCATAAGCTGCTCTGAAGCCATATTAGGGAAAGATGCATAAGGCATAATCCCGTTCGCGGTATCAGGAACACGGATAAGAGGCCGTTTTATCAAGCTACCCCATTCAGTTTCACCCGCTGCAAACATCATAACAATAATTTGAGGCTGCAAATCTTATAGTAAAGATCACTAAAGACACTTTTTAACTTACCAAAGTAAGATGGATGGAGCTGACGTTTGAGTCCTGAGGTCAGAGAAGGAAAAATAAAGAGACTTTCAGGTGTTTCTATATCCCATGGACTGACCCGAGTTGGCTTATCGTTACACCCAGGCTCATCCCATTCAACCTGAAGATTACGCCACTTAGAACCAGGCCATCTCAATGGATCCAGATCGCTGATTCCAACAATGGTTCCCATGTACCTAAATACACAAACCAAGTAATGCATAAGTGAACAACCAAATTTGATCAGTAAAAAAGAAAGATTGCAGTTTACGGATAAGTTACCTTCGTTTCCCGGAATCTTCAGTTTCAAACATCATTCCAAACCTCATACCAACAGAAAGCTGAGACCCGCATATAGCCTTGCGATACTTAGCTAGAGGGATCACAAACTCTGCTGGACAAGCTCTGAAAACAAGCACCATAAGTTATGTTAGAACTAAGAAGATAATTTTATATCATTGAGGGTTGAAGAAGCTTTTGAGCTAACCTTGGATTATAGAATATCAAGAAAGGAGTGCGGTTTGCAGTTGCATGAGCGGCAGCAGCAAGAACACCGATGTGCATACTATCCGCTGAGAGAACTGATGAAGGAAGTGCTGTTTGTTGGCGATTTGCTCGCCTCACACCAACCATCAATTGCGACTTCTCATCCCTTTTGACAATTCAAAGGACGTATAACAATCAGATGTTATGCAAAACTAAAAAGTGACTCAGTGACCAATTGCATTTAAAGATTTTTCACCTTATGAACAAAACTGAATCCCCAGCTCTCAATCTTTTTGAGCCAACGAACAAACTCCATCCTGTTGTTAGGAGATGTCTCTTTGGTTGACCTGAGAATGCAAGCAAGAACTGTGATCAATACCAACTGAATCTAATCATAAAGAGTGACAAATATGTTGGTTTTACCTCGATAGATATGACGAAACGTCCAAGTATTTTCATGCAGATCTCGAACTACAAGCTCTTGCGTTGGAGGCTGTGCTGTGTAGTCCTGTAATGTATTACACATAACATAATCAGCAATTTGAAGAAAAGGAACATATGTTCTTTTTACAGAGGAAAAGGTAGACTCACCAATGGTGGAAATAGTTTCTCCGCAGCTCTTCGTGGCACGGAGAAACCACCATGTGTGCTAGTGTCACTTGCAGTAAGTGTTTTGCAGAAAAACTCAGTCGGGTGCTTACTTCTACTCATTAGCCCAAAGTCTGGTACAGGGAACACATCTCTCTCCTGTTGCACAAACCGTTTAAAAACTTGCAGAGTGATTAAACGAAACAAAAGGAAGTTGCAAGAATTGAAACCTACAGAGTGAACAGGTTGAAGACTCATTTGAGCATAGATTTCGTCGCTGTCTTTGTCTGCCTATCAAAATGAAACAATCCCATCGTCAAGAGAAAATAAAAAATGGTTGCTACAAGTTTGCATATAAATCAAATGAAAAAGACTGAAATGGCATACATGAAGGGTAACATTATGGACTTGACACATCAGCTGGGACGGAAGATTTGGGTAATTAGGAACTTGAGTTGTTGCTGATCTTCTGGTTGAAACAGCGACCTATATAAAAAGGTGAACAAATGAATCAAACCTTTGAATAGAAGCTTACAAGATGTAAGAGAGCTAAAACGTGTTTGTTGTTCCTTAAGACACACAAAGTTACCTGTTCACTATGGCCTTGTGAGAAGTAGTACACTAAGCTCCCAACTTGAGGGAGACAAACCAAAGGGCCTGCACAAGCGTGCCATAGCTCCGAGTTTATCACTGGCTTTCTTGTTCCTGAACATGTTCAGGGGGAAGATTTTAATATGTCATTGGCGTTAACTACGAAACATTTATCTCTGTTGATTCGAATTTTCAACAGATTAACAAGAAAAAGGTGCGACCTTTTGTGTGTATGTTTCTTACTTAGTAACAAAAATAAACCCAGTAAAGAAACTGTTGCGAGGGAATTTCTGAAAATGGAAATTTCAAGGAAGAAAGAAGATGAAAACCTGACTGATCCTTCAACAGCTTCATCTCTTCAAGCAGAGTAGATTGAGATGATGATGTTGTTGTTGTTCCTCCATTAACCAAACCACTTGTTTTCATCTTGTCCTCAACACAAGCCAATGAAGCCATCGTATAGAGATTTCAAAAAGTGTTGTGATTTGTGTCTCCCACACTCAACACTAGGCTCTTTAGCAAGACTCAGATTATTTTTTTCTTTACAAAGTCTTCATTTTTTTAAAAAAAAAAACCCAAGAGGAGACAAAAGAGGCCTATTGAGCAAACAGGCTACAAGATAAAATCCAGAAAAACCAGAAGAATTAAAGACAAGGCCATTTCATGGAATCTGGTTTTTTTTGGTTAAGAAAACTCCAAATTCGAAGGACAAAGCCCTTACACATGACAAAAACAGAACGGAAGAGAGTGGGAGAGATTAAAGAACATACAAAAAGGGACTACACACAGACAAGCATGTCTCTCTTGTGGGGCTCTCTCTCTCTCTCTCTTCTTTTTCTCAGACCAAATTCGACCCTTCAATGAAGAAGAGAAACCAAAGGTGCCATCATGAAACTACAGTTTCTTTCTTACTTTCTTTGTTTCCGGATGCAAACAAGAAGAAGAAGGAATTGAGAGAGAGACAAAAGCTTTTTAAAAAAAAAAACTTATTAGCTTTTGTTAATCTCTATGAAAAAGCCCACATTTTTCTTCTCTCTCTAGATGTATATAATAAGCGTGTATGAATGTATAAAAGTTTTTTTATTATTTGCTTGGAAATGGGAAAGAGTGTGCATGCTCTTATCCTGCGCTTAAACTTTCTGTATATGGCGATGCCGTTGCAGCTTTAGACTCTCCAAACGAATAATATATTATTATTATACTCCATTGTTTCCCCATTAATTATATAGTAGATTTTTTGGTATTGAATTTAAAATATATGTGTATGTATATTAATTAATGTTACAACAGTTTACGTCAAAATTTAATAAAGTAGAGTAAGCACACGTAATCTCTGATAGTACGCACAGAAACGTAGTTGAANAATGTACAAGTACTTTCAATGCTTATGTTATAAGCCAGATAATAAAGCTTTAAAATAAGTACCATCATCCATGAGTGACTATATTTATATTTACATAATTTATCATTGTTCTTGTAAAAGTGTCCTACTTTTTCAAGAACTTTGGTTGATTTTGTAACCGGGGAAAATATAAATGTTTATGATTATGGCAAAAATTAGAATTGATTTAACTTTATGGCAAAGGAGGTTTCTTTTCTCGCTGCAATAAA